>DWNK01000067.1:0-16086 GCA_018250315.1 Hyalothyrus neleus pemphigargyra | reverse complement strand
AACAGAGATTTTTAATTGGAAGACGCAAACTTGGAAACAAAAGTGGTAGCGAGGGCAATATTTATTATTTACTGATGTTTATTAATTAAACTTAGTACTTAATTAGTATAAACTGTAACATTTTGAAATTCACTATAGCCGTTTTATTGCAGACTAGAATGACTTGTGTCAATTACTGGTTGCAGTCTAATTGCATGAGTGTAGGAAAATTATAGCGCCGAGAATAACCGGAAATCGTATTAACTAAATCGCATGGTTTTGGGTGCTGCATAAGTAAAGTAATGTGCTAAATACAACTTATTGTTCATTCAATTGATATAATAGGAGTGCGCTTTGATGTGGGACAAACTATGTTATTATAGGAAAATGATGAAAAATCAAAAATTTTTTATTTGACCTTTTTTCAAACATCTGTATTTACCATGTTACCTGTCTGCTTGATATACTACTAATACTAATTTTAATCAAACTCGATCAAAACCAAAAACGAACACGGATATGGCCTATGACTTCTGAAGTCGAAATTATTTTTCGTAGAGTGCATAACTTTGTAAGTTGTGTAGATATATTATTGAATCTAAGAAGTTCATGTCGCGACCGACTAGTCCTCAGGAGTAGCAACGAATCTGTGATCGACCCCAGATAGGACTGAAGTTCTTGGAGTTGGTTATAGATGGCCGCAGTGACCATTACCATCTAGTGACGGTGGCTGTGTGGATGACGATATGACTACAACTATAGTCTTATAGTTGGGGTCGGAGCTCAACCTACAACAGGTTACAGCCTAAGAATATACATAAATAATACAATATTTCTTCTTTCGAAAATTCAAGCTTTAAGTCGAAGTATTTTATTTGTAGTTGTACATTAAGCATTTCGGCTTTGTAGCAATAGTAGTGTGTGTTTTAATTCGATGTGGTAAGGAAGGAACGCTTTTCCTTAGCTATCAGAAGTAGGTACGTAGGTAAGTAGGTAGGTAGGTAGGTAGGTAGGTAGGTGTTTACTTAAAATACAATGGATAAGAAACGTGTATGCTATTTAGTACCTATATTAAAAAGAAATAAAATATTAGAATCACCAAGTAAATCCTCAGCTTTCGACCTGTCCTCCGCGGGAGATCTTATAGGCGCTATGTGTTATAAATTGTATGGCATCCATGTTTCCATGAAACTATACCAACATTTGTCAGCTATAAATTTTCTGGAAACCAGCCGTCTAATAATAAATGTTTATGGATATGTATAACATTAAACACATTTTTCTAGTTGAGAAATGACACATTTTTCAAAAATAGTTCTCGGTTATCTTGATTAATGATTAAGTGATTTTAGAAGGCCTTCGAAAAGTCAGATTAGTATGAAGGAGAAGTTCGACCTAATTTAACATATATTAATGTGTTATGGTTTTTCGTTTGAGGTTATTTTATTATGTTCTGGAAGTAGCGAATTAGCGTACGGTCGGTACGTAATGTTAAATAATCACAGCATTTGGACAGTCTACATCTACGTTTGTCCTCAAATAGAGTTAAGTTTTTATGGCGTCGATATAGGTACGTTTGTTCTGTTGTTTTTTAAATGAAATGCAAGATTCAAAATGAAGACAGCGACACCTCCACGGTGAATCTATACAAAGAAATCTATAATACAAGCAGACATATGATCATAATATTAACTTGGCTGAAGTACAATTCTTATTTTTTCTCAATAACGACGTTCGTGTCTTTGAAGAGTAGTAGCTATTTTCTAAACCTTCATCTCTAGGTTCTCTAGCACGAGTCTACTAAGCATCGGGCTTAGCAGTGGGGCATAGATATCTGTACATTGATGTGTCTTCCACACGGGAATGGCGAATGAAGTCGTCTTCGCATGAAGGATTTCTACCGAACAAAACCCCACGATATTTCTCGAACCACGGAGGCTCTTCCGCAATCTTCCTATAGCATTCCCTCCAGGTCCCGATTTTAATTATGGAATGAAGATTGATCAGTTTCCTCGTTTAGTCTACATCAGTCTTGTGCGCATTACAAAATAATTATCACTTGCTATAAAGCGAAGGAAAACAACGTGAGGAAGCCTGAGAGTTCTAAAAAAAGTTGTCAAAAGATATGTGAAGTCTACCTATACGCACTGGGCCAGCGTGGTCGACTTTGGCCTTCTCATTCTGGGAGCCCGAGCCCAGCAGTGGGTTGATGACATACTTCATTTAGCGTCGTATACGTACGTTTAGATACAGATGCTTCTGACAGCTATGTAGGTAATGTTCATGAAATGACAGAGACAAGTGTTTACAATGCACAAAGTGCTCTGATTAAACGAAGAGAATTATTAGCCTTTGATTTCATAGGAATGATGTAAGCATTTTCTTTCGATTAATGTTTACGTAAAAGGTCGTGCCTACGCGAATCGATACTAGGATGATGCTTTGTTATGAAATCGATTCTAAACGCCCGATAGAGCTGTTCATTGAATTATGTTTCTGAATCATCGTCCCGTACTTGTTTTATTGTGAGTGAGAAAAGATTTATAAGACATTCATAATGTAATTGCAATAGAAGTAATTGGACGGACAGACACGTTATACCTATATTTGTAAAATAACATGAATAACAAATAAATTGTAAAATGAGTTTTATATGAGTCGTTCTATCTATATTTATTTGTTTGATATAAATTTAATTTTTTATGTTATTTGCTATTAGTTTTTAATATCAATATGAGCTGCAGTGATAACATAATGTATGAGATGATATGCTTATAGTTTTAACTATAATAAAAAGAGTAATAAGCATTCATCGTTTATCTTCTACTAGATAGCAGGCAAACCGAAGCACGGCGCTTGACGAGTGGTTTGTCGACAAAATATTAATGGGTTTTCTTAAGTCAAATGAACTATTTCATATTTTAGTAGCTTTGAAGCAAACGCCAGCCGGTGTGTAGCGCTGTCTCATCAAAAACAGTTCGTGATTTATTTAATGTCTTCTTGTTGTGTAATGTTAAACATGTCGTGTTGTTCTCACTATTCATATTCCGGGATAGGACGGTACACGTTAGTATTTTTTTTCTGTCATTTCTAGATCTATAAACTAGTAAATAGATAGAGTATTAGGCATTGAACATACCTAATATTTCTTGTCATGTGACCCAACTTGCTTTGTGTGGTAGGCTTTAAATTAATCCTTATAACTTTGCGATCTATGTTTAGTTGTAGGTCATTAACAAAAAGTGAGCGATATTTAATCTACGGATATGAATTTTCAAAACTTAGAAGTTTTGAAAATTCATATACCTATAGGAAAAGGAGGTTGAGGGTTTTTGATATTTAACCTGCAAGGTAGGTACATCTATAAGACGAGTAACGACGACGGAAAATCGTGATCGCAAATATGAGCGGAAGGCTGGACTTTACCAAAGCCATGCCAAATCAACCCTTAGTACAAGGTTTTCCTCGTTTTCGACTCAGTAATAGCTAAGAGCGTTTCGTTTATCGCGCAGCCAATAAAATAGGCGGAATCGGGAGTCGATACGAAATAGTGTATCGAGCAATTGTTGATTGCATCTCATACTAAGGGTACAGGAAACTATTTGCAACTGAGGAATTTTTACACGGCCGCCAGAGACTAGATAGGTACCTATCAATCTGAGGCGAATATTTATTTTCTGCTTTTCCGCATAAAAAAAAACCATCGCACGGAGAAAGCCGAATAAAATATCACGTAAAATTGAATTTTCAAATGTGAAATAATGTCCCAATTAAACCGTTTCAACATTTGGCACGCTGAGTGACGTATTCGATAATTACGCCTTGGAAGCATGCCTATGAAAGCAGAAGATGGATGGGATAGCTTTGATAATGTTGTATATCACCACTGATTTATTTATTCTCCCAAATCGCATTATTTCTCGCAAAAATCAAGTTCTAAGACATCATTATTTCTGCACACTAGCTTATAATGAAGAGAGGTATTTAGCGATAGGTTAGGCGGCTTTTGTCTAGAATGTTGAAATTTTGAGTTAAACATTTGTTTACAATTAAGAGTACTGCATCGTTTTATGTAAGAATAATAAGATTGTCAGGTTTTAATTGAAGATTTTGTGAGAAGGGAGTAATAATAGCCCAGTAAATAATAATGGCGGTATTATGCTCAGTAAATTTGAGTTTTTATCCTAAGCGCGCACGTATTCTTTACGAAATTTGAAAATAGTCGATGAACACTGGTGTGACAACCTGGTGTGACGACGAGTCCGTCACCGATATCTCAATGGTGCATGAATTTTACCAACTGCGCTCTGCTGGTGTTGCAAATTATGATGACAAGCAAATATGACTGCGAACTGAAAGCAAGCAAGCTGTAATATTACACATATTACAGACCCTGATTGTTACTTTGGCGAATGGAGATCTCTCGCCAGGCTAGATGTTCGCCTGGGGAGCGGCTTTGCTCCGATAATTTCTGTTCGGAATTTGTATATATGCGAGATGTTGAGAAAACTTTGATAGCGTGATTCAGGATGTTGATAGCGGGTAGGTACGCTACATTACTATACCCAGACGTAGAGTTTAAAGAATATAGAGAATCAAGTAAAATGTAGAGAAATGCAAGTTTTGGTTTTACGTCTAAGCTTTTCATAGATGTCATGGGTATTACCTGCTTTAACGGTAAAGAAAACATTGAGTCAAATAAACGGTTTTCCATATTGTCTTCTTAATGTAATGATCTGGTAAGTTTTATTGCCAGTGAGCACTTTAGCAGCTGTTAGACTGGCCTCTATAATTTTAACTCCTCTCCATAACTTAGGTTGCTGGTAATCCCTCTTTTAATCTTTTGAAATTACTTTAAAATAGTCAGTTTCTCGTTTATTGTTCTACAAGAAATACAAATATATATATATATATATATATATACCTTTACAAGTGGTGCTTCCTCCTCCTACTCCTGCTTCAAATGTGCATTAAAAATAATAATTATTATTATTATTGCATATTTTATCGATATTGATTTCCAAATTTGAATAAAAATATTTTGAAGTTTAAGCCAGTGTCGATACAAAACATTTATATCGGCCATTGATGAATATTAAACCAATCTCTTAACTTTTTTGTTAATACTTAATTTCAATTTTTTAGCGATCATACGAGCCTATAGCGAATCATACGTACATTTCAGGGTGCCAGGTAATCCCGGTTATTTCCTTGCTAAGTGAAAATCTTTATAATAATTAGATAACTTTGAGCTAAGTCTGTGAAGCGAACGACATAGTAACATAGTGTAAATCTTTGAGAGTAAAATAAGTTTTTTTTAAGATATATGGATATTTCATGATACAATAAATTACGTAAGCTTTTCACTTTTCAGCAAATTATTAGTGACACTAGAAATAATGTCCGTACATCTGTGAACATTAAAATACGTGTGTCCAGTCATAGACACAAAGATTGTCTATTCTCGCTAGAAAAAAAAGAGTAAAATACATTTTTTTTGTAATATGTAAATCATGTGATACGAAAATCATGTTCGGCTATTAGATAAATATCTATTATGTCGTCAATTATTGGTTTAAAAAACTCTTTGGGAACTGTTGACGACCGCTGACCATCAAATTGTCAGCGGACGGAGGTGACCAATAAATATGTTCGCAAACGCGCCACGAAACTGAAGTCGTAGTGTGACCACTTTTGTAGGATTATATGAGACTATTTTATTTTTAATTTCAAACTTTAGCATTAACTTAAAGACATACCATGTAACCCCAAAGGATTACAACAACAATACACATATTTTTGAGAATATGAATGCTGGCATTATCCTATTATTATTATATTATGCTAAAAATAACTACTAGTAAGTAATAGCCTGCGAATATACAAGAAATTAACTTAGCCAGCTTATTCCCTGAGCCGTTTGTTCGTCAGTTGTAATCGTTCTCACTCTTAGAGGAGACCCAAGTTCGATAAGGCAAGAGTAATCGGTTGATAATAACAAAAAAACTAAGATAATGACTCACATGCTTTTCTCTTTTAATTGTTTATCTAAATGATTATGTGTAAACAGTTGCTTTAGATGTTTATTTATGCTATAAAATAAATTATAATTATTAATGTTGGAAGCTTAATCTGTTAGTCTATGATTCTGAGAACTCGTCGACGGGATCTAAGAAACAAATGAGATATGGTCACCCTACTGTCGAGCGTATTATACGTTGATGGTAGGGTTTAATTTAGGATCGTGCTACGCAAGGATGCCAAGTATTTTTATTATTTTTGTTAATGTCAAAACTATCACATAAACAGCACATTTTATATTTCGCGGCCGGATAACGATATCTCGTCGCGATGAGCAGCCATCTTGGTTTTAATGACGTTAATATGACGTAACGGAGATGTGGGTACACGACGAATTCCAGAGCGCGAAAACGAAACGATGGAACGTAAATTTAAACATATTTTGACGTTTTTAAAAACGTTTTAGTACGGTTTTTGAGTTATGCAGCCACAGGTGCCGTCAAGTCGTTTAAATTAGGAATTTTTATATGTGAATTCATGAAAATAATACTTTCTCAATTTGCAACACCTTGCTTTATGGTGGTAGTCCCATATGCCGTCGTATATGACGACTACATTCGTATTAAATTAAAATAAAAGATCGTAAAAGTATTCATATAGTAAATATAAAAGAGAGTAAATGAAGTATCGATTCAAATAATAACAACGATATTTAAATATATGTATCTAAATGATAAACTTACAAACCAAATTTTAACTGAAAATCAACCTAACCTCAAATAAACTAATAAACCTCTAGGCCGCCCAAATCTATGAAATGGAAAAATGACAAAAATATAGAAGTAACACTACACAGAACGCAACCAAATAAAGATTTCCATTCGAAGAGCACAGAGGAGAAATAAATGGCTTTTATGAGTGGCCTGTGGAATTCTATCGTTGGTGTCAACGATAAGGAGGTAAACTGGGACGACCTATCGCAATTGTACATCGACAATACTAAGAAGTACTTCTCAGTGTCAGAGATAGATAAAGAAGAAACACCGATAGTCTTCGCTCACGCACACACAATCACCTTCAATAAAACTGGTTGTGCATACACGTATACGCCTTTGAACTTCGTGACCATTTATCATATTGATACAAGGAAAGGTTTGTATTTCTTTGACTGGATGGTGTTTTCTACATTTCAAAAATATTCTGTTGGTTCTCTTTTGGCTACCATGATCAGGAAATAAAAATTACTTTATTAAAAGATTACTTCTTATAATAAATTTTAATAAGACTGACCAATTTTACGTTTAAGTTACATATAATTTAAACCATTGTATAGAAGTCTTCTATCCCAGTAATCTATAATATAATTTAATTGCCGACTTTAGTAATTCATCTCATTTGCCTGTTTTGTGGTTATTCTCATCGGATCCTATTAGAATTAGGTGATTTTTTGGTTTCTTCGCTATAAATATAACTATATTATTTGTCAGAATTGTTAGTATTTATAATAGAGTATCTACGTTTTATTTTTCGATATTCTATATGTTGCTTGAGTTATATTTGTGTTTAACTTTGTCTTTATTTAATTTTCCTTTCTTTCTATTTCTCAAATAAATGTTTGTTTTTCCAGCTGAAGTAAAGATGCCGAGTGGTAGCATTGATCATCCGACGATCGAGGACAACAGAGATGGTACGGTCAGCATCAAGTACGAACCTCGAGAGGAAGGTGTCCATGAACTCTTCGTGAAATACAATGGAGAACACGTCCAAGGTAAGTTAATAAAATTGTGAAAATTTGATGAATTAATAATAAAAAAATATTATTATAATGAACACGAATTTTAAAGGGAAGGTAGACGCAAATCTATAAATTTAGTTAAACCATTCCAGAAATAAAGACAAAGCCATACTATCTATACTCCATACTCATATTATAAAAAAAGTTAAAATCATGTAGTTCACGCGGGCGGGTCCAATGTGGGTACCAGAATATTAATTTAGAAACTACATATGAGAGGAAACAACATTTTTGCCTCTATTGTTCGTCGTCTTCTCTCTTCGATTTCGTCTATTTCGTTATAAATAACTGATACTCAAACCGCAATTATTTTATTTTCAGGTTCTCCGTACAAATTTCACGTGGACTCTATTGCCTCTGGCTATGTGACAGCATATGGTCCCGGTCTTCTTAATGGCGTGAGTGGTGAGCCCAGCCAGTTCACCATTAGCACCAAGGGCGCTGGAGCCGGTGGACTGTCCATGGCAGTTGAAGGTCCTAGCAAGGCTGAGGTGCGTGTTAGGCTTTTTATCAAAGAAGAGATTTAAAGTAATTATTCTTTCAAGGAATCTAAATATGATTACAGTTAACGAGTTAACTTATACTTTTAGAAACGCAGATATGTAATGAATATTAATCTAGAAAATTATATACATTCAATTACTTTAATATTTAAGTAACAATCACCACTTTATATTCTGATTCTTGTTCTTCTGAATAGCTGAATATAAGAGGTTAATTGAGCGAATTGTAAATTCCAGATCACCTGCCACGACAACAAAGATGGTACTGTTGCAGTATCCTACTTGCCCACTGCTCCCGGCGAATATAAAATCTCCGTAAGGTTTGGCGACAAGCACATCAAGGGCTCGCCATTCTTGGCAAAGGTAATGATTATTTAATTTTAAATACGTATCCCATACTTGAAGAAACAATTTTGTACCTCCTTATAAGCACACAGAAAAATATGAATTTAACTATACATCAAGTATGGTTAAACTCATAATAGCAATGTGATGTAAAGAAAAAAAACTTATGTAGAAATACATCAAATTGAACAAAACGTTTTTTTTACGCATACTGAAAGTATAACAGAGTGTGATCAAACAATCGCACAGAGTGAAAGTTGTCGTCACTGAACTACGTATGAAATAAATGTATAGATTTAATAATTATGAGCGTTAGACGACTATTATGTTTGTGTTATGTGTTTAAGTAATGCTCATAATGTCGAAAAAAATAATTTAAAGTTTCTATTAGCCAGCATGTAAAGAAATATTATGTTTGTATCCTCTGATGATAGAATCATATTCATATTGTGCTTTAGGACTTATATATTGTGGTACATTATTGTTACTAGGATATCTGTCTTTTCTTCAATGATTACTTTAATTTTTTTACTAATTTGGACATTCATTCGTATTTTCATGTTCATTGCAATCTAAATTTTATTAATGGCTTGATTACAGGTCACTGGCGAAGGTCGCAAGCGCAATCAAATCTCTGTGGGTAGCTGCAGCGAAGTCACGCTGCCGGGCAAGGTCAGCGACGGCGACATCCGTAGTCTCAATGCTTCCATCCAGGTGAGTGATTTTAACATTTATTTGCTCTTTTCCATAAATTAAATGTTTACTTACCGTTTACTAAAATACTTAAATAAGAGCTACGAGAATGTGACGAAAAAAACGCAGATAAGTTACGCAGATAACTTAAGTTTTTCCCAGTACATTAGTTTAAACATTATATTCAACCTTCAGGTATTAAGATTTTCATGATTTTTTTTGACTAGCCTGGTCTAGTGGTTAATGAAGGTGACTGCTGCGCTGGAGATCCTGCGTTCGATGCCCACCCAGAACAAATATTTGTGTGATGATCTCGAGTATTTATTCTGTGTCTGCGAGTAATTTTTACGTATTACGTATTTCTCCTAGGCACCATTATTATTACCAATCTTTATCATAAACTAATTTACGTATTTGTCCTAGGCACCATCTGGACTTGAAGAACCCTGCTTCCTCAAGAAGCTTCCATCCGGCAATATCGGGATCAGCTTTACGCCTCGCGAAGCTGGCCAACACATCGTCTCCGTCAAGAAGATGGGCGTTCACATTCAAAATTCGCCTTTCAACATCACTGTCCTCGATCAGGAAGTCGGAGATGCTAAGAAAGTTAAGGTGAGTATCGAGCTTTGAGTGAAATAGGATTGGATCAAGGCACACATTTTGAGTCAGTGCTAGAAAGATTACAGACGTAGGCGATAACATGATCTATTCGGATGAATGAACAAATACTGTTAAGACTTATGATATGGAGATTGAAAATATGTCATAAAGACACAATGTATCCTTTATAGGAACCATCGCCTATTTGTATCGCCTTTATCAATTGAGATTTCGTTTCACAGCAGTTCTTTCAGTTGATATTATTTACTTTAAAATATATGCTCAGTTTCTTAAGGCTCTGTGTAGGCTTATGTTGACTTGTAGAAGTTTTTTTGCTGTTTACTTAATTTAACTTATTCTATAATTATGTCTTTAGACTGGCGGTACTGCTCTGAGGGAGGGCAAAACTCAAAGTGAGAACATTTTCTCTGTTGATACCAGAAATGCTGGATACGGTGGTCTGTCGTTATCTATTGAAGGTAAGGCACATTTTATTATAATGATGATGTTATTATGTCATTAAATGAGTATGCAATACTTGTATTTATAATATTTGCAATTTTGCTGACTTTAACGAGGGTCAATTTTGTTAGTATGTTACCTTTGCTTCAAATATTTAATATTGCTATTTATATGTATAAGTGGTATATAATATTTAAATTTTAATTTATCAATTTCACTAACCCCATACCCCATATAAAAACTTGATTAATTTCACATAAACATTTTAAAAGTAAATAGTTTTGACTGATTTTTGACATTAGAGCGGTATCAATAAAGCCAAATTATCAAATGGGTCTCTTATGTTGTGTTTTGTCGCCGTGCTTTAACCGATTCTTTTTCCAGGTCCAAGCAAAGCCGAGATTCAATGCGCAGACAGCAAGGATGGTGTGCTTTCCATCAGCTACAAGCCCACAGAACCCGGATACTACATTATCAATTTGAAGTTCGCTGACCACCACGTTGAGGGTTCACCTTTTACAGTCAAGGTATTGAGAATTTAAGCAATCTTCTTACTTTTTCCAATTCATTTTAAGCTTGCGTTTGACTGCTTGTATAGTAGTCACCTTACTACGATTAAAATCTGTAACCGTACAGGTATCCATCGTTGAGAGTCACAGATATCGAGCAGGAAAATCTACATATTTACTTTAAATGTAGGCTTGACGACTTAAGCGTACTTCTAGAACATCGGCGTCAAGTCTCTTAATTGCCAATTTTTTACAGTAATCTAAGCTGTATGCTGCAACGATAAATTGTTACGATCTTTTATTGGTATTTAGGATTCCTATTTATTTGAAGTCTGAAATTTATACTTAACTAGTTAAACACCCATCCATTGGTGGTAAGGTTCCATTGTGTGACCTGACTGGCTAGCGACCATCCTCAGGCCGGAGTCTACTGTCAGGTATCTCACCTGCCTCTTCGTTTGGCTAATACATAAAAAATAGTAATATTTACACTTAAAAGGAAAGAAAGGAATATTCATATTGGATCCATAATCCATAAAAATTACCTAACATATAACAGAATAGTATACAATCAGCGACATAAATTTCTTGTAGGCTATGTTCTGAGACAGAGGAATAGGAAAGGATAAGGATATTTTACGTATTTTTTTATTATCTAGCATTTAATATATACTATACTTGCTTCTTAGGTAACCGGAGAAGGCAGCAACAGGCAGCGTGAGAAGATCCAGAGGCAGCGAGACCAGGCGCCGCTCACTGAAGTCGGCACCAACTGCAAACTCACCTTTAAAATGCCTGGTGCGTATGTTTTTAAGTCAGTATGGTTCAACTAGGAAGCTACCATCACCAACCTGTTTTCTATAAGCAATGCTTATTTTTGGGTATAAACCTATGGTTACTGATTTTTGTACACGAGGTGAACATTCCGAACTGGCAATGCAACTGTGATCGACCAAAGAATCGCACCGAGCTACGCCGGGTTTGAAAAGAAAGATGTGATATACGATGCATACGAGCTCATAGGAAGCAACACTCAGAAAATTCATAGGTCCCGGGATGCCTCGACAGAGGCATTGCAACAAGATGGGAAGGTTGGGAAAGAATCTAGCTCTCAGGCGAACTACTGAAACACGAAAAGCTGCTATTGTCGTTAGATTACAGGTGGTCTTTAGCCAGTTAATACGATGGGACTTTTCTACCAGCATTGCTTGGTATACAAGTTCTACCATCTATAACACCCAGGATTGTTTCATCAGGTATCACCTCGTTCGACCTCGCTGCGACGGTGACGAGTCCCGGTGGAGTGTCGGAGGATGCTGAGATCCAGGAAGTGGAAGACGGGTTGTACTCCGTCCACTTCGTACCCAACGAGTTGGGCGTCCACACCGTGTCAGTCAAGTACAGGGAAATCCATATTCCTGGTAAGTCAAGTTAGATGTTCAAATAAATTTGTTTGTTTGAATTTTTTTAGCTATAGCAGCTAGTGGGTATGTAATCTAATTTAAGCCCTCCCTTAGCATGAGTTACAAGCAAAGAACCCTCGATACTCAATTTGAATCGAGTTTTGATTTTGTCGTTTTAATTGGCTGAAAGAACAATCGACTCGTTCTTAGTAAATCAAAGCGTGGGGATCAAAAATCGATATGAAATATTGTATCGAGGTCTCTTTGATTGGAACTTATGGTAAGGATACTGTATGTATGTTCAATTATATTTGTTTGTGAATCGAAACCGGAAGCACATTCGCTGTTGCTACATTGTATAGTCTTTGTTAGTTACGTGAACCCTAATTACATTGTATAGTGTTCGTTAGTTACGTGAACCCTATACAATGAAAAAGAAATAACGATTCGAGACTACACACACTACTAGTTCGGCTGTTTACGATATCATCTACTGTTTCTTCGCAGGATCTCCCTTCCAGTTCACAGTGGGTCCGCTCCGCGACTCCGGCGCCCACTTAGTGAAGGCCGGCGGCGGTGGACTCGAGAGGGGCGAGGCCGGGCGCTTCAACGAGTTCAACGTGTGGACCCGCGAGGCTGGCGCCGGCCAGCTCGCCATATCCCTCGAGGGGCCGAGCAAGGCCGAGATCGACTTCAAGGACCGAAGAGATGGCTCTTGCGATGTCTCGTACAAAGTTGATGAGCCAGGTAAGTTCCTTCTTTTCTTCTTTTTACTTAAATGCTCCCCCCCATGCTTATTCGCCTGATTTAGGAGTAGCAAGTAGCTTGATTTTCTAAACAATTTACGAGCTGCCACAGGCGCGACACTACGTAAGTCTTTATAAATACGTAGGTAGTTTTGGGTTCGTAGTTTTATGGGTGATAAAATTTACATAAATAAAACTCAAACTCATATCTACCTAGCGTGGACTTTCGAAGCTCCCTTCATTTATAATGGTAGAAGTTTTAGTGTAGGTAATCTAGGAGATAGAAATTTCCGAAAATTGTTTCCTTTTTACTATTAAGATAACGTATGCACTACGCTCTATTATCTATAATCAAATAGATTTATATTTAGAACGTATCATAAATTACCGTAGACAAAACTTTTTTCTACGACAATTCGCGCCGTGCTTTGTCGTGGTGCTCGATCACAAAGTCAAATGGCCCTCCGCCCCCTAGTGGTTGCATCGTGCACCATAAAAACCCACATAAACACTCAAATGCACTTCATAAATAAATCGGCCGACTTGTTCCTTCGAATGCTGACCACGCCCACTCGACCCGCCAACCAATCGCGCCGCTTGACCGATACGCGGCAAAAATTACCGCGAACCATTTTGACAGATCGATTTTTTAAAATTTGTTTTCTTTTTTTGCAAAGCACAAGTCTTATGCGTCTTTTTGTCAAGTGTAAATGGCCACGATTTCGGATGGTCAGTGATTACTGGAATTTACGATACGGTTTTTACTAATGTCCGTCATAATTCGTACGAAGGATGTTTTGTTCTTATTATCCGGTGTAATTCTATAAAGACATTTTAAATTTACTCTTGCTGGTAAGTAATTAATTAAATTACGCTTTACGAGAATAATTTCGGAGTTATCTTGATTGTAATGGAAGCATAATGAAAGAAAAATAATAATTTTATACTGATTTTATGTAAATGTAGGTAAGTAGTAGATACTTATAAATGTAATTATAGGTAGCTAATGCAAATATGATTATTAACATGCAAAATAGATTGCGGACGATTATTTGTCAGTCATATCATGGGTAAGTATGAAGAAAAAGGATCACGTGGGTTACAAAATCTTAATCGTATTTTCAAAATACAATGGTTATAGTTTAAAAGCAATATCTAAAAATTCACAAAAATCTACAATAGAAATACGTACCTAGGTGATAAAACAAAAAATCTTAAGTATAGAATTATAAATGTAATGAATCTACCAATGAAAAATGTTTGGTCTTCCAATCTGCAGTTGACCAGCGCGGTAGACGATGGCCTAATCTTTTTCATTTCGAGAAGTGAGCCCAGCAGTGGGACTCTAATGGTTAATAACACACATGATTTTGAATAATTAGAAATGCACGCATGGGATTCCAATCCGGACCACAGGAGCACAGACCATAGTTCTTAACCACTCAGCTATACCTACACAAGTAGTGATGACGTAGTGTGTCTAATTGTGATATTCAGCAATTTAATGCGATTTATGGTAATTTAAATAAATTTCGCGACAATTAACGCACGTCAGCTGTAGCTAATCGCGATTTAAGTCGGGAGGGAGACCATCATTATATTTGCAAATACTTAAACCGTGTTTGCATGCCGCAAGTAGAACTATTTAATCGTTATAGTCAGTGTCATTAACTCATTCCTTCATTCATTTGTTAGATAGCAATGGTGAAGGAAAACATCGTGGGGAACCTACATACCTGAGAGTTCTTAAAATAATAATGTTCTCAAAGCGTATGTGACGTCTACCAATACGCACTTGGCCAGCGCGGTAGACTATGGTCTAATCAGTAAGCCAGTAATGGAATAGTCTCTTAATTATTTCATTTGTCTGCTAACAACGTTTTGCTATTTTTTCATACATGCATCAAGATTCTGTGTGTTCCACAAAATTCTATTCAAAGGCGTGTACCTATGTAGTATGTGAAGCCTACTTTTGTGAATTTGGCCAGTGTGATGGACTATGGCCTAGGTTTTAAAGGGGTCTCCCCTGAGCTCAAATCAGTGGTAATTGCTATTTGTAATTAATTGAATAATAGCTATCCATTACTGTTTGTTATATTCCCCATAATGATAATAAAAATATCTGCCTCAATTTTTGTTATCACGAAGGTCCGATCATCAAAAAATGTCACAAAATAAATAACCCACCCAATCATCGAACAAATAAAACTTAAGTCATTATTCGGGATAGTTAAGAAATTTCTAATCGCGATACACTTATGAAGCATTCGCGGGCAAAAAAGACCGCTTTCTTTGTCGGTTGGGCGCAGTTTTTTGTCCGCGGGAAGACAATGGGACGCGGGACAAATTCAGCTCAGAGACCGCATTCCTCCTCTGTGGTGTTTAAGAGTCATTTTAATTGACCGCTCTTGGATATTATCGTTGGCAAAAAGTTTCGGAGCTCGAAGCGGACGCGCTATGACGGAATGTCGCCTTTGAACCGTTTTGGGGTTTTGGCGTTTGGCAAATCGGCGCGCCTGTCTATACTGACCACTGACTAGTCTGTAGATTGTAGCGTGATTGAGGATTTGTTTGTAATGCATACAATTCTGTTTTCGCGACTGTTTAAGGTAATAATATTGTAGGTAATAATATTTATTTTCAATAGGTATAAGTATTTCTTTACTTTTATTAATAGGTTTCGTTTTATTTATTTTAATTAGTTAAATTTTCTATGAAGTGGGTATGACACTCTCGATAGTTTCGCTGTTGAGCAACCTGCAATGTCTACCTATACAAACTGACGTTCGAAAACTTGGACCGCTCATTGACTTCCGACAGCAAAAATGTAGCCAGTGAGTCAGCATTAAGGATTATTTTTTCAGCAGTTGGTCTAGACTTCTCTTAGCAGTCCGTCTACGTGGGCCTTTTTTTGTAACAGGGGAAATCTTCCAAAGATATTCGATGTCCCGGGGGTGAGGTCGAGCTATGTGGGATTTTTACCCAATAAAACCCCCTCGGTAGTCACTCTGCGCAAGTAGAGGTCCCGGG
>DWNK01000066.1:0-16095 GCA_018250315.1 Hyalothyrus neleus pemphigargyra | reverse complement strand
CGTATTACAGCAATTCATTGATAAGTAAATGAGAAAAAAGACGTTAATAAAGTTGTTGGTAAGAGATATAGTAACACAGGTCACGTATTACTGGAATTGTGCAATAACCTAAAGAAAGTTAAAAAGTAATAAAGGTACAAGTAATTAATTGGTAAATCAATCATTTGAAGCCAGGACCAGGGGGCCTGCTCCGTTGGTACACACCCGAAGTTTCGGGATACTTATGGATATCCATTTACGGTAAACTTGCCTTAAACTTACGGTAAAATTGCGTCTGCTTTGAAAATGCACGAAAAGAAGTTGTCGTATGTCGTAACCTACATTAATGTTTAGATGATGATCAATTTATATTTAAATTTCTTCAACAAGCATCAAATAATTGGCATCCCTTTGTTCATCAGCATCAATGTACGCAGTTGACTCCGCATCCTTCACCTAATCGATTACGCTTCATTGTTTGCTATCAGTACAAAGTGTGTTTAATTGATCTACCATTCCTCGAGAACACAATAGACGCATGATTATTGTCTACGATTAATAAAATTCAAGCGTCTGCCTGTGATTTCGAAATTACCGCCTTTATCTACGATCGTGTTTACTGCAATGATTCTTAGGATGTCAATACAAGCTAATCTTGAGAACGACTGAACCAATCAATAGGAAACATCCATGAGGATGTAGGGTATTTATATTTTGTGTTTTAAATTTTTAAGAGCGATTGCACAAAAACCTATTTTTAAACCTTATAATTTTATCCAAAACTTCAATCATATTTGTTGAAAGGTTGAATTTCACAATGAGTCGAATCGATTGTCACAGGGTAGCCAAATGGGTCGGTTCGATTCCGATTGGTGTCGGAATGATATCGATCGCTTGCACAATGTAGGTTAATGTCGGTCAAGGACTGCGCTATCCATAACATAATTGACGGTTCAATTGTACTCACTGTTTCGATACGTAGACATGTCGGATCACATAAAAAAGGCCACTTGGCGTTTGTATCTGAGGCTTATCTCACTAAACTCGTTATTCATTTTCCCGCTTGGACATTTTTATCGTAAAAGCTAAACTACCAGATAAACATCTCACACAGCAAAGGTGTTCTCGGAGTCATTGTCAGTCAAAAATGAAATGTCTAATATTTATAATTCCTACTCAAAATAATAAAAATCAGAAGTTCAAAGATCAGATTAATTTACTCACAAGTCAAAATAAAGATATAATGGTATAAAAAAAAAACATGGATAAATATAAAACCATGATAGAATATTAAGTGAGAAAATTATCTTAACGCGATAGTGCTAGAGCGGCAAGCATATTTTCGAACAATTGACAAGCAACCAACGAGTGTTGAGTTACCAGATTGAAGTTTCTTTTCATCTTGGCTGTTAGCATCTACATCCATATTTGTACAATACATATTTTGTACAATAATGACGACTTCTATTCAAACATATTCCAACTTAGATTCTTCGAATCGTACCATCTACAATCAATTGCTTCCACCGTCCATTGTGCGGTGACAACGCAAGCTCTACATACATTCCCAGCCAATTTATTTGCAAAAAAAATATCAAAGAAATCACAACTGTATCAAAAGGCGCAAGGAGCATCGGACCTAGTGAATAGAATGCCACGAAGTTGTCAGGCGTTACAACCTAATGATTGATATGCCAAAGAAAACTGAGTTGACTGCATCGGCTTTTGCAGCAAAACGTGCACAAACTACAAGTCAGTCTCGTAAAAGAATGTTAAGCTTGGACTCGTTTTGGATTGGAAGGTTCATTAAATGCGTTCCATATCGTTACTATGTTTCAGAAACTACGCTGATATTCGGTTAAGACTTGGTCTCAATCTTAAATATTCACTTAATGTTGTTCATTTCTACTCATGAAGACTAAGTTGCTTACTGCCTAAGTAAATCTGCCTTATATCAGTAATTCATCAGCATCACAGTTCGTTGGATAATACAGCAATAGTTCTTTTATTTTAATTAATCAGAACTAGAGTTACAAACTCCTTAATAACTAAACAGATTATGGTTAAAATAGATACCAAACGTCCGTTCCTGCGAGAACATTGACCTAAAAAATAACTCTAAAATCACATAACATAAATTAAGTTGTTACCTTATTATTGGAATGTTATTAATTGCAAATAAGGAAGGAAATCATTGATCTAATTGGGTTTGTTAGATGATATTTCTGGAATTTAAATTACCATTAAGTAAACATACAAGAGGAAATTGAAATTTATAACGATATACACAAGTTTATTACTTTTGCTTTTTGTATGTATGTGTATGGATATATGTGTATATATGTATGTACGCATAAGGGTGACGCTGTTGCGTGACGCTCGAACAAAAAACAGACACATTAAAAGGAAGGTTTTATAATAAGTATAGATATTATATTTATAGACAATTACGTATTATGGCTATTTACCTGAAACAATTTTAAATTCCTATTGTTTGGTAGTTTTATTTCGGCCAAATAAATTGTTTGAGACTAAACAAGGCTAGTTATCAACTTTTCTTTAATCAAATGATGTTTAGCTTTAGAATTCAGGAAGCAAACACAATAGAATTTACCGTAGTGTTATATTGCATGTTCTCGTTCCTTATCGCAAAACCAACGTGCCCACTCGTCGGAGACAAGTATTCAGACAACATTCGCATTCGAATCGAACGTTAATAACAGTATCGATGCCTTATCGATACCATTTATCGCGAATAGTGCGTATGCGTACATTCGGTGTACAGACGGGGTAAACCGCAGCGTTTCGTCAGCACAGATCGTATCGAATTAATTGGGACATACGTTTTAATTATAACCAAGCAGTTGCATTGTCCCTTAGCGCCTGTGTTGCCACCTTAGCGACTTTGTAAGCGGTCTTAGCACTTTTGACCTTATTGATATATTTTTTGTGTCATTTTGCGATTTCTAGCAACACCAAGTCTAACATTTATCTTGAAAAAAGTATCCTCAGAAATGTTCCATCTATTTGTCTTATTCAATATGCAGTAGTGGGTGGGTCATAATTTACTTTCTAAATAATGATACAGCCTTGTTTACATTTTAAAAAAATTACGAAATAATACTGTTTAGCGATTCTGCTGACTCTGCTAAACCGAATTTAGTCCATACTTTTTGGTATAGATAAAGGGAATGTAATTCTTGTTGCATGGCAACATTGCTCTGCGCACGTCGTCTTGCGGGCGACAGGCACGTCTGTGTTCCAATTAGGGCTTTAGTCGTAACCTTGGCACCTCGGCGCCTGCTTATCTCGATCGGGTTGCATAAACGGTCGAAAGTTGCAAAGGCCAGCTTACGGGCACGACTTAGCGAAAAAAAAACCTGATACATGCGAGTTTAATTCTCCAATAGAGAGTTCCGTGCATACACATGAATAGGAGAATGTGGTTCAGATGCTATTGCTAATTCTGAGGACTAAGATGGAAGCTTCGTATTTATGTTAACCGACAATCACAAGTATCTTCCGGAAAAACAAGATTTAAATCACTAAATCACTAAGGGCGGCAGTGTTCTGAGAGAGACAGAAACAAATAGACAGATACATTAGTTCGTTTCAATATTTCGTTTTCGTTTGTCTATTAGAAATACGGAACCCTAAAAATAATTCAAGACATTGTAATCAATCGTTGTGCAAATTACAAGGCTTGCTTTGACATGATAGACAGGTTTAACGTCGGGACGTGTAAACGGGCGCTGGTCGTGCTCGGGAGTCGAAAGGCGATCGTGACCGCGTGACGCCCGCGTCCTTGCGCTAGCAACAGCACCGATGATTGAAGTGCCACTACTATGCGGTGTTGCAATCACTCATATCTGTAACGGTTGAATTATATCTTAGCACCGACGGAGAGTGATCGTTCAATTAATCTGGTCCACGAATTCACCTTTCCAAATTAATTTACTTTGTCCTTTGTAAGTCCAAAATCTAATTACTCTTTATAATTAAAGTAGCGACGTTTTGAAACGATTGCGTTTATTTCATTGTTTCACAAGGGAACAAGCTCATTCGCCGTCAAAATACTTAACAACGGACAAATCTACGAGAAAATGGCTAAGTCGTGGATCAGGATTTGTGCGCTAAGACACAATAATTGCAGTGTAACAAAGTGTGCGTGGCGGGGCCGAGCGACGCCCGCGCAGCGCGGAATTGGGTCGCCAACGCACTCGACGCATGCGCCGGCGCCGGTAATCGTGCGCCCAAACCCGATACTACGCTTCGCCGCTTCTGCTAACTGAAAGCATGACTAATTATTTTAAGATTATCCTCACGCTCCGCTCTGAGAACGCAAAACAACTTTCAATTGCACGTGAATACAATTTTTCAAATTAATCGCCTAGAAATTTTGTCTCTTTAACGCCCGAGCGAATAAATTACAACCGGGAAGAGATAGCGGGCGTGTATAATTGAATCCGACAATAAAAATGCATACGAGCTGAATAAATTGCGACGATAGCAATCTTGCGACGCTTAACACTTAAGTGGACATTAAGAGAAGGACGCGGGGTCAGAGAACAACGAAGCACGTGTTAACGCAGAAAACAAAGGTATCGGTGAACATCCTTAAACATTACGACTTACGACCATAACAGATGACAAAGATATCGTGATATGTAAGGAACGAGGTAGAGTAAAGCGTAAAGGTAAATTCTTCCGCGATCGTGCGTCGGCGCCAGGGGTGGGTACATTTGTTCTCACTAAAGGTTAACTAGCGACATTAAGTGCATTTTTACTCAAACGGCAAAAAAGCGTTGACGGGAAGCGAAAGAGGAAACGGCAAATAGAAGAGCAATCACACACGAGTAGCTACGTCGCACGTCTGTTGTGAAAGAAGCGTGTGCTTCCGTTTACCGGATTGATACTCGTATACACATGTACTTTCAATATCATTTGTGGCAGTTTTTTTTCTTCTTTATTAACTGCCTACAAAGAACTTATACTGTTCTCTAAATTCGAATAGTTTTCTAAAAAAATTTTCGACTCGCTATTAAAGTTCTTAAGGTTTTGTTCTAGGACTATTATTTTGCCTACTTTTTTTAACTTTTTCTATCGGTATTATTTCTTGTGATGTGAATGATTTCCAAGAATTTCAGAATTTCATCGGTGAAGCACCGCAAAGAAAAGGCAAAGGAGATTTAGCCGAATTTTAGATGAACGAGGACTATGAATATCTATTCTATGTATCCGTCTATATCTAACGTTCATATCTAACGTCAATCGTTACCATCGTCCAGAGAATCGGTGTATTATACAGACAACTTGTAAATGTTAGAAGAGCCATCTCTCCAATATGGAAATAATCCATTTTCGAAGCGTATTAAATATGCAAATAATTAGCCCATTGTTTTCCTGTATTGAGGTAACGTAGCATTATGTAGGACCATGTGATACAAGATATGGAACTAATTTAGATCGATCGTTCGACTAACTGGAGCCCTGTGCACATTGTTAGCCACGAAGGCATTTTAACAGAGACTGAGGATTTCCAATGATTCGTACGTAATTCGGTTTAAAGAAGTTCCAATGTATTTTTCTTTTCGTATCAACGAATATATTAAAGTGAATTTTTAAATATGTTAATTTGTAATATACTTATCAAGATAAGCGCTATGTGTACGTTTAAATCCGTTTTGTGGTAGAAAAGTTAATTTAACAAAAGTTCAAACTTCGAATATTAAGCAAATAGAAAATATGATGATTAAAAAAATGCAAAGTTACATTAAAAACTGGACTGAAAATAGAATTTAACAAAGCCTGAACTTCATTACTTTTAGAAGTCATGGAATGAAATCTTACATAATATGCCCTGGTATAGTATATCATCTAGCAACCCTACACCATGGTAAGCTGCAATAATTCCTTACAACGTAATCTTATTACCTGTCAATGCAGCATCCGGAAGGCATCGGAGCCATCGCGGTGAACGTGCTACTAAGGTAAATACATCAGAGTTGCTTAGCAAAGATATATTTTACCTGTTGTCAAAGAATTCAAATTTTGCTTTAAATATAGGTACAGGTAATATTTATCAGTTTGGATATAAAAACTATATATCCATATATCAAAACTGATTATCGTAAGTAATGCAAGATTTCCTGTGTAGCTTGATAATATGAAATTTGCTTCAAAGGTAGGAGCGAAATTTTTTGCAAAAATAAATTATGATCCTTTACCACAACTCTGTCACACAGTCCAAGATTTGGATTACGAATCAAATCCAGCCGCTATAATATTTTAAAAACCAGTTCGTTCCGACCCATAGACACACAAACGGTATCTCCAGCTGTACAGACTTGCAACAACAAATTATAATCCATTCACACACTCCAAGAATTGGATTACGAATCCAATCTAACCGCTATAGTATTTTAAAAACCAGTCCAATTCGACCGATAGACACACAGACTGGGCCTCCAGACGTGCACACACGATGGTACAACGCAAGACGAGCAGATCGGGTTTACCGTAAGGGACCCGATTACGTCGCGAATAAATCGCTCGCGAACCGGACGGACGCGGCCGAATTAACGGTAACGCGCCGAATTCGACCGCATGTGAGACGCGTACGTGTCAATTAAACGATAGACTGATTGACGACCGACGGCTTACTGTTTGCGCAAACCTTGGATTTACTTTGTCCAAGTAAATTGGCGACCCATATACCGCAAATGGTTATGGTAACATTTTTTGCCGGGAAGGTCAGCTTGTTCTGGCAACACAATATCGCAAGATGACATGGGAAGTCCTGAAAGTGCTAGATTATGATAGAAAAATCAAAATGTTAAAATAAGTCGCGCACTTATCTTGAATAGGTTTAAAAAGTTTCAGGTTAGTTTAGCAAAAAGTTTAGCAAGAAAATGAAGTTACTGTACATTGATTAAAACGTGTAGTTATTAAAGCAAAGCCGTAAAACAAAAACATCAGTCATTTATAATAATAACTTCCTGTAGGAGCAGTAACCAACACAAATGGCTAACGCAAAGTAACTGTAATGCTCTCCGCAAATCCGTCACGAGGTAACTAGGTACTATAATGTCAACCATATAAAGTGTCGAGTTTTAGGTACAGAGTCTAGTGTATTATCAAAGCGATGGTAAGCTAAAGTTTATCATAAACTGATACATACACAATGATGATGAGCGACATGTTAAACATTCGAACAAAATACACAAGAATGTCAACATTAAAAAAATAAATTTGTAAAAAAAACCTAAAAGGATTATTCAATAATTCAAACATTAAACAAATTGATTAATCAGTGTTATTTTTTTCAAAGAATGTTCCAATTGTGAGTGGCAGTGACTTTACACTTTACTTTACACTCACCCTAGTTTTTTTTATCATTCATGTATCGCTTATCGTCTCCCCACTCGTGGTGATAACCTCGACGGTGACCACAAGTAACGGGCCATCATTTCATTTTACATTTCACGAGCACAAACTACGTGGGAACTGTCAACGAAACGCCACAACATAACGCCATAATGGTCGCCGGAGCGTTTATGACTAATGGGAATATATTTTACGCTGCGTTGACAATGTGATTTGACATGTTTATTACGAAATGGACCACAAAAATCGAGCTCCTCACATTAACAAATTTGACATGCTAATAGCTTAGAATACATTGGTAAGAGGCTACAAATTAACGCCTACATTCACTAGCGATTGTGAGTTCCAATCTAGTGGTTTCTAGATTATAGATTAAGTAAATAAATGTCAAAATCATACTTAATCCACTTTCTAACAATGATAGAGTTAGTAACGTAAGTTTTATAATAAGAGGAAATGACAAACAGGATCTGAGACCGAGCAATCATCTTGGGAAAAAATACTAGTCATTAGAATGAACAGCTTGAATCTACCAAACGCTCGATGCGATCTAAAGTAACATTAAAGGCAAACGTAAAAAATAAAAAAAATCTGTGGAAAATCAATTTGTCTATAGATCTTGCTAGCATTTAAACTTCACGAAATAAATGAATAGAACCCTGTAAAGAAAAACTTAAAAATAACTGGTAAGCATAATAAACTCCAATGTCTACTAACTCACTACGCCATTTCAGTATTAGTCGCTATGCGAATGCGGCGAGATTACGTTTACTTGCTTATAGAGCACAATACTCTTAAAAGCATCATTACACGCAACCGTACAATAATCTTAGCACAAGAATGCGCTTATCTTAATTACTTATTGCTTTCCATTTAATGTGACGAACGTGGCATAATTAAAAACGATAAAGCCGTAGTATATTACACCATCATGATCAAGGAACAAAATAACAAGATATACATAAACTTGAAAATTAATGACCTAATAACATTTGGCGATGTTGTAGGAAATTGAAATAAGGCTGAAATGCAAAAATAAAATCGAGACAAAACAGACAATATTTTAAATTCATCGACGACAAAAGCATTCTTATGTCGGTGTGTATTTGTTCGAAGCAAATGAATTTCAGTCTAAGTAAATACAGAATGTTAAAAGATGGCAAAGCGTCCATGTGTGAGGCACAATTCAATTGCATGAATCATTTTTTCCATGCGATCGTGAGCACGTAATTTCCACGTAAATAACATCAACAAATTGAGGGATATTATTGTAATCAGAATATATACATTTTTAATATGTTCCGACGTCTAAAAATGGATAAGTGAACGAGTATAAAATCGCATGCAAATTGCCGTCGGCGCTCACTCATACGTTTTTGGCTATATTATTGATGAACGCGTTATTAAGAATCAATTTAAGATTCTTAAAATGCGTAAAATGAGTTACACAGTTTCCCCATCTCGTAAACAATCTCAGTGGTGCTGATTTCGCTGGCGCCGTGAGATTCGAAATTAATTGACTTGATCGATTGTGTATATCGTATTAAATAAACTTAGTCGCTTCTAAGTTTGAAAACTATGTTAACACAAAGATTTAGTTTTGAAACCTTTGTGTACACTCCTATTGGTATCGATCTCCCAAATCGATTTGTAAAAAAATGGTTTTTGTATTTATGTTATTATATTAATAACTTAATACTATGGTAATTGAGTTGATGACCGCTAATGGCATGTTTATATATGCTTCTATGGTTCTGAGGACACGTTGAGGACTTGTCCCGGTTGTTATGTATAGATCATAGACGTGTCAGCTAGATTATGGATATGCAGCAGGAGAAGTATGATCGAGGCTTCTCCTAGTATCTAATGCGGAGAATCGTACTTGTTTAAAGTCGAGGTCGGCCACGAGATTACTTTAAAAACTCCCAAGGTATGAACCACGGTAGTTTGTTTTAGTTTAAAGTACTGTTCAAACCCAGAACGAACAAGTTCGACACTGCTAATGAGGATGGACGTGATCATATTTTTGGAAGAGTATTTATTATATTTGTCCAGTTTAGAGGCATGTGATCCACCATGTATTACCTTGGTCACCATCGCCTAGTCGCTATTAACGGTAAACAGCTGATTTAAGGTGGTCGCTAACTAGTCAGGTCCACCACTAGCACCAACCAACTCTCCTATTGCCAATAACAATCAACTCTTATTGCCAATATATTGTATCCCCAGGGATACACAGCGGTCAATGCGCAGCCGGCGTCGTCGGCATCAAGATGCCGCGGTACTGTCTCTTCGGCGACACCGTGAACACGGCCGCACGCATGGAGTCCACCGGCGAGCCGCAGAAGATACACATCAGCAACGACACCTATATGCTGCTGAAGCAACATGGCGGCTACAAGTTTAGGGAGCGCGGAATCATTAATATTAAGGTGGGTTCTTCAGATAAGTCACTTTTGGTGTTGGCATTCCTGGAAGATACTGCCTCTTCGACGACACTGAACACGGCCGCGCGCATGGAGTCCACCAGCGAGCCGCAGAGGATACACAGCTGCCGCGCCTTTAAGCGGCAGCCACGTTAAACAATGTTTGAAAACAATCATTTCCTCCCGACTGAAAATTTGTTAAATGATAATTAATGTAATTATTCGAAGACAAAAAGGTCAACTGCCCGTACCGTGGTGAAATATACGTCAGCCGGTCACACAAACATACAAAAAAAATGTTGTTCAGTGATTTCCTCTCACTTGAAAATTATTCAGGTGCTAGTTTTCATGCTATTTTAAATATAAAAAAACGTCATCTGTTGGAACGTTACGTTGGTGGAAAAGTCGTCAGCTGTTGCAGTAAATGATCACCGCTTCCATCACCGCACCAACACCAACTGCTTCCAATGGCTACGGCTTCAACCCCCACCCAAGTCGCGGCAGCTGACGTGCAGCATGCTTCATAATACAACTATCTGAAGCATTTCACGAGTTATTGCTCGAGAGGAAATTGGTCGTCATAATCTGTGGGTCACGTACTATATCTAACGGTCCGAACCCTAATATTAGTCGGCCTAACTCGTATCATGTACCTAGTTCTTGTAAGCTAAGCTGTTACTACACCTTCTCTTGTTGTCGTAATTACAGGGCAAAGGCGAAATGCGAACGTGGTGGCTTGTTGGCGAAAATCATGAACGTAGACGGGATTCTCTATATCGTCAACGTGAGTAAAAGTATTTTAATTTATTTATTTCATTAACTGGCCAGGTAGTCTAGTGGTGGTAAACCTGAATGCTGGGCCGGAGGTTGTGGGTTCGATCTCTACACAGAACAAGAGGGCTTACAAGAGGGACGTCAAACAAATAGCAAACATTTAAATATTACTTATTGTTTAATAGTTAACTTTTTCTGTTATTTTATAAATGTAATATATATTAGTGGAAACTTCACAGCTCTATGTATTTCTTTATGTATTTTTAAATGTGTACATGAATATTGTCTGTTTCCCAATAAAAATATTCGTCCACTATGCGTGGTCGAATATGTTGGATTACATTTTGTACTCTAAACTCATAACTTGTTCACTAGAACTGGCGAGCGAGAGCGACACCAACGACGAAAGGCGCTGGGGCCTCGGGCGCTCCATCTTGAACATCCGGGACCGCGCGCGCCTGGCCTGCGGGTCCCCGGGCCCTCGCACCGCCGGCTCCGCACTGTCCCTGCCCGGGGGTCCCGCCTGCTCCTGCTTCGTGCCCCAACGGGACCACCACTCCGCGCCCGCGGTCACGTTCTGTGACTGACGCTAACCCGTTCCTCCCTAACGCACTCCGCACGAGGAACCTTCTAGTTGAATCCAAGTACTTGCAGGGAGGCGACCGCCTGGAGGATTTGAAGGATGAAGGATATGAAGCGAGGCAGCGTTGGCTGGCTGCTATGAAGCGGTTGTGTTCGTTGGACTATAACGGTTAGCAGTGTTGAGGGTTAAGTACGGATTAGTATGCCTCTAGATGCCAGTGTTGAAGGTTAGGGTATGGATTATTGTGATTCGGTTTTATTGCTACGGATATCATAGCTCTTTGAGTGAGCTTGATGAGACCAAGATGCAACCATGGTCTTTTATGTGTAAATATTGACAATCTTGCACATAACTTTTTCTGTCGCTAAAAAACACATTTTTCTTTCTTTGCTTCAGCCCGGAGCTTTTTTAATGAACATTCCAATAGAGTGTAAGTACTTGCAAGGAAGCGACCGCGTGGAGGATTTAAAGTATGTGAGACGAGGCAGCGATGGGTGGCTGCGATGAAGCGGTTATGTTCGTTGGACTATAACGGTTGGTTCTAGATGCTAATGTTGAGTTCAAGTACGGATGACTATGGCTCTGGATGCCAGTGTTGAAGGTTAGGTTACGGGTGACTATGGCTATATAAGCCCGTGTTAAAGGTTTAGGTTAGGTTAGGTTAGCTTGAAATTGAATGAGCTTGATGAGACCAAGATGAAACCGTGGTCTTTTAAATGCTAATATTGACAATCTCATACACAACCTTTGTCGCTGACAAAACAATTTGCAGTAGGGTTTTTTTACGGTTATTTATTAATTGGAAGTAAGAGATTTACAGTAAGAGGTACACATTTTTTCAACAAAGTAGACATCATTACGAGAAATTATTTGTCTTTGTTTTGTTGCTACTTGTAGTCGTCATAGAAGAATAGGCGCCGTCTGTTGTCATTTGCACCGACAAGGCTTTCTTAAATGGATGATAAAACTAAAACTTGTGTTTATGTAGAATGTGAATTGTTAGGGTATAACAAATTGCTATATCAACATAATTTAGAATTTGATGTGTTGTGCCATATCTAGTCTTAAAATTGATCTCGTTCTACCCACATTTATTTAATAAGGGTAAGTAATCACTGAACTCTACTATTACTACTGTTCAGGGTTCACAACCTGAAGCCAGGCAGTTATCGTATCAGGCAATAAATTATCGTACATTCATATATTCACATATCAAAAGCGATGAAAATTATCGTATCCATCAGTATCAGAAAGACCTTTCTTTTTCGTCGTCACCTCAATCGAATATAACTTTATTCGAATAATTGTACTGGAATAATGTTATCATTTGGGAGGATGCGGCGAAAGGCCTTTTTTTTCGTCGTCACTCAATGTTATTCGAATGACTAGTTTTATTCGAATACATTTATCTTGCGTCGATTGTTATTCGATTGTTTGAAGAAATGAGCCAATAGATGGTGCCGACTGTATAAAACGATTGTAATAATTGTTGTTGGCTATCAGTGTAATTATCAAATTTCATCATACTGGAAATTAATATAGCATCGTACATAGCTATGAAATTGTCTATGATGTAGCCTATCCGTTTAATAGAGTTCAGTGTAGGTAAATGAATCTATATTATAAGGCTGGGTTACAGGGAAGTTTGTAGCAAATAAGTGAGATTTGATAGTGTGTTGTAATTATGCTACAAATATATCTGGATATATATAACCAGGGTGACTGTTTTTATGGAAGGTTTTAACATAGCAAGCGGGTAGTTGAAGTTTTTAATGTTCGTTTGTATTATTAACGGAGTTTAGTATTGTGATTCAATATGAAAGGAACGAATGTTCAAAGTAAAATACATAATTATATTGACGTTTTTAGTGACTTACATTATTGTATTGTGTGTAAAATATTCTATGTATCATCAATTAATCATTTTGTTTAATTGTGATGTAAGTATTTCTATTGAAATATGTTTGTTAAAGTAATGTAACAACATTATTATTGTCGTGACGATGTATAATTGTTATATATTACATTTAGTTGTCAATAATAAAAAAAAAATATTGTATTATTATAGTATACTAGCCAGAGTCAACCTTCGTTTATTAAATAGTAAAATCAATCCAATTCTTGTCTCAATAAAAAATTTAAATAATTAACATGTGGCTACAATTTTTTGTTCCTACTGAAGTGAACTTGTGTCTTTTGGTGTGGAAAAATTAAAATATATAGTATATTCAACAATAATAGTATATTCAATTTTACATTATGATAGTATTATTCCAGAGAAACAAAGAAGATTTGGAGAAAAGGACATTATGCACTTAGATGTTTATTGTAATTGTTGAGTGACTGATTGTATGTGGTAAAACATATTAAATTATGAGCATAAGATAAATTTGTGGTGTAAGAACCAGATGACCGCAAATTGAGGGATAGAATATCCATTTTTTACTGTGCTTTCGTACAAAGATTCAATATTTTCAACGTTTTCATGATGGAAATACATGAAAAATTATGATGAAGTGGAATAAAAAATAAAAATAAAATGTAGAGTTTGTAAAATGCGAAAAAACGATTTAAATTAATCGTAAAAATACTACGAATTTATAATAATGGTCCGAAAGCAAAAATATATGTGCAGAAGTTGAAATGAAAAAAAATGTAATTTGAAATAAAAAAAATATTCAGTGTTTGAACCAAATGAAAATATTTACACAGTTATTATAAATGTTGTTTGTTATAAATGTACAACTTCAATAAAATACATTTTGAAATCCTATACATCTTTTATTATCTTCTTATTTTAAATAACTTATAAAGCATTGTGACTCCACATTTCATGTTTTTCAAATAGCTGAATGAATCTAAGAACCAAAAATATGAAATCTATTGATTGGTCATAGCACTTCCCCTTGAACGAAAAATAGTAGTCATCCATCCAACTTCCGCTCGCTTCTGATGATGCTTAACTTTTAATACCAAACATATTGGTTGCTATACTTTAATGATGTATTGCATATTAGTCCTTAAGGATTTAGATAGGGCTCCTGTTCTAATGGTGTCCACTTTAGTTTTAGTCTGACAGGAGAGATCACATCAGCGGGCTACATACTTATCACCATGTTTATAAGTTATAAAAAAAATCCAATTATTCTTATGTGATCTGTCTAAAACCTATTTACCTATTTATTAAAACAATGATATTAATCATATTTAAACAAATTATTTGTAACAAAGTCCTTAATGAATTTGCAACTTCTATGTTACAATTTAGGCGACATTATTACAAAATCTGTTTCAATCTACATTGTACTAATCAACTCTTTTTTAAACCTCGTAACCGTAGCTCCATTTCCAAATAAGCTTTCATTGAGGGATCGTCAACCAATTTCATAATTTTCTCTGTGATTTCTGGGCCAGCGTTCTCCATCTTGGATGTAAGGGCTTCGGCCCATACAATAAAGACGCAGTTCGCACAGCCAGACCTGCAACATGCTGTTGGTGGCTCATCGATGGAAGCCTACAAATTTTATGTATTCTATTATAGTCTTCTCAGATCACATTGAAACATTTAAACAAATTTTAGAGTTAGTGTACATATTTGCATATTTTATAGGTGCATAACAAGGGTTATATTTGTTTCTGATGATGATGATTGACATTGAGTATATGTATTATACTCTATAGACATTCAGCTTATTATTTTCACGCAAAGGGGATGGGCACTCTCCATGCATCATTTTGACATTGATCTATTGTGATTTGCCCTTGTAAGCTATAGCTGATTTCCCAGATGGTTTGTATGAATTATACAATGCACCTGGGATTCAGAGCCCTGCAGTTGGGACACTGCATCTAGAGTGTGTTAGGTGTTCAAAAAGCTCAAAATGTACATTATGCCATACCTTTCGGATAATTATGAGCGTTTTGAATACCAAGTGGAACGCACCCTTAGTAGTATATGCATGGTAGCCTAGTATGGGCTTCTGTAGTGACAATGCACTGTTGTACTTAAGTTACCACTTCTTTAATTTGCCCTAACAAATGTACTGTGATCTTTTTGCCTAGACTTCCATTACTTTTTCTTCCCCATTAATATTAGTATTAAGTGATGTCACTAGCCCGATGTCAATGCAGGTGGATGACTCTAAAAGTGATGTTGGTAAGCCTTAGTCATCTACAGATTTTAACTCTGAATATGTACTTTGTCATACTTACATTTTTGGTGATCCTTTCGATTTCTCTTTCCTTTTCTTCATCAGTTACATCTGTTGTAGTGCAAAGTCCTATTTGATGTTTGTATTGATGTCTTAAAATGGATGCAACAGGAAAGGACTTTTTCTGAAATATACGTAAATGTAAACATTATTTTACATGCAAAAATATAAAATGAATGCATGGCACACGTACATTACTTGGCTCGCGAAGGACCCAGGTTTGACTCCTAGTCAAGTAGAAAAATAATGGATCAGATTCAATGTTTTCTAGATCTGAAAGTTTTTACATGCCTCTTCCGATACAGTAAACCGTAATTTGGAGACATGAGTAATACTTGCATGTAAATTCTCCTGTATAAGCGATAAGATGAAATGAAAACTAAACTATTAAATGAGAAATAAACTACCATACAATACTTACAATCATAGCTCTATTATTTCCCTCCAACCGATGTTTATATAAATGATGCAAATCCGATTAAAGCAAACACTGTTTTTAATTCCATTATATTTTCGCGTTTCATTAGGTTTTTCTGCAATGTTCAAAGGATTTTTGTTATTTAACCTTTACCTTTGGCATTGGCAATTTGACATTGACTAGCTTGATGATAGGGATGTGAAAAAATATCGATATATTGATATTTTTAGTCGATATAACGTTACAAAATATCCAATATCAAAAGTAGTTTAAAATACGATATATTTTTTTATTTATGTAACTAAAGTCGCTATAATC
>DWNK01000065.1:0-16097 GCA_018250315.1 Hyalothyrus neleus pemphigargyra | reverse complement strand
TCTATATATACATATATATATTATAAAAAAAAATTATACCACATTTTTACTATTTGCCAAAAATACTAATTTCTTATAATATTAGGGAAATTTTTATAACTATGAATAATAATAATAATAATAATATAATCCCTTTTATGCCTAAGCGCATAATGCTCTCTAATAGGGTGTAACTTTAGTATCTGATCGTAAGTTCAATAGCAAGCAATATATTGCCATTACGAGTAAGTAAACAATTAATTAGTACCCGTAATATTAAGCGTTATTGGCGTATTACTTATGGCATATTTATGGTAGGGCTCAGCTGTGCCATGTAGACGGTTCATAGTTAACTAGTTTGGAGTTTAAGTTGTAAACGATAAATTTAGCACCTGAGTGGGCGCTTAGACATTACTAAGCGAGTCTCAAAACTCTACAGAAATAATCCGTGTGTTAAGTTTATTGAGACTTAATTTAATTTAATTAATTAGAGGTAACGATGGAATGGATTATTCAAGGACTTAATGCTGAAGGCTTATCTATTTTCCTGAAAGCTAAGGACTTAATGCTTATCTTTTTTTATGGATCGGACACACCTTTGTTATCTGACAGACTGAGTTGGACACACAGAAAAGAAAACAAATGATGAAAATAGAATGTGCGTGTATGGAGAGAATGAATAAAAGAATGTTTGTCTTGTGACCAAATCGCTTTTTGTTTGGTCACACTGCAAAAAGCAGTCTCTTAATTTTTTTTCAATCCGCAGACATATAATATACACAGGTACTCAAAACGAAATTCTATACACATAAATAAATAAAATTGACGTGTCAGTTTGTAATGTCAAAATAACAGTTTTTCACTCAAAACATATGAAAGTACATATATGTTACCTACTTCTGTATCTTCTCGCTAATCTCCGTAGTGACTGCATCGTTCTTGTCGGGCTGGACTAAGTGTATTTTTTCTAATTAGATATTAATTCTACTAACTTCTTGAGTGTCAGTGTTAGTTTTTGAGTTTTAACACAAATATAATATATCATATATATGTTTATCATATCGCATATGTATGTGTGTATTAATATATTCGTATTTACGTAAACTTATTTTTATGTTAATATAATTTGTTAATTCAGTTTTTATTTTCTGTGTTTTTTTTAATTATAAGGCTTACCCCATAATCTCACCATCACTGATCGTTGACTGGTGGAGAATGCATTAAGTTCGCCCTTTGTAACCCTTAGCTTTCAGTGGTTCAAAAAGTTTAAATATACAACCTATGAAACTGAACCCTAAAATACACGAAATTAATAACCATTTAATTCCATATCGCAGACTAGTAAATAAAGGCCGCGGCTTGTACGACCGCCCTGGGAGTCCCACGAATTAACCGACACCGTTTGCTCGCAAAACTCGACCAACGTTGCAAAATATGCAAATGAAAGGCGACTCATTTGACGAATTTTAATGGATATTTAACTGTGTTAATTATAAAGTTTCAACTTGACTTAATTTGGCAGACATACACGGCTTTCAACCCAAATGTGGGTGTATGTTTAAGTAGATTTCAGCCGGCAGTCGCGTGCGAACGCCTAACAATATTTTTCAGTATTGTAAAACTGCACTTAGATCTAATATATAATTGGAAGTATTAGAATATAACAATATTTTATGCGTTTAACTTACGGTCCGTACTGACCTGTTTATTTGTAGATTTTAAAAACCTGTGAATAGCACAGATTATCTACTCCCTGTCAAAAGATTCTTCATGCTATTTTTATCTAATTAAATATTCTTATTCTGTACTGCCTATGTCGATTTTGAATCCGAAAACATGAAGAATATAATGAAAGAGTTTAGAAAAAAAACCAAACCCATTTTCCATTCAGCTAATAAATGTGTAGAAATAAAATAATTAATTTTCGTATTCAAGAACTTACAACCACCATTAGACAAATTGATGACTAATTGTGCTGGAGATTTACCTGGAAAAAGAAAAAAAATGTATTAGTAACTATGATAACATCAATTCAGTTTAAAGAACTTGTTGTATACATACTAAGATGACATATTTAATGTGTGTGAAGGGCTTTTTATCACAAAATTTACGACGACGGTCACATAACAAGTGCTAGGATTTGGTCATAAATTAAATTTTTATTACAAGGATGAGATTTACGTGGTGACAAGCGGACAGGCCTTGACAGATTTAAATTTACGAGATATGTAAATAGACTACGCTGTTGAAAAATTGCTCTAACACAATTTGGGTTAATTGAATTTTTGTTCGTTAAATTCAATGTGCACACCTCCCGCTTAATTACTGGAGAGGGTTTGTTAATTTATAACGTTAGACCGACTTAGCGTACCTACTCGAAGGCCGTGGAGCAGGATAACATCGAAACTCCCTTAAGATTAATTTGCTGAGGTACTCGAACTTTAACTCGTTTGCTTCTGACCGAATTCCCAGCCGGCCGGCCTCGGAGTTTAGAATTAAATTTAATGAAATAAATTTGGCGAATCAGTAGTGGGAACTTGCGTCCGGGTCACAAGGGTCCGGTCAGAGAAGAGCCTGCGAGCTATAGCTAGTATACCTCCTACGCCACGTTAAGTGTCATTGGAATTGTTGTCTGTCAAGGACACTACAAAACCAACTTAATGACACTTCGAAAACTTTCGGGATCCGTATTACACCAGTCTACATAAATGCGTCATCATGGCGACTTATTTATTTTGGTAAGGTAACTCAACCTGTAATGTGATTAGCTCGAAAGGACAGCTGCCAAATTAAAAACCGGCCGCCATTTTGCTACTCGGCCTCAGAAGCCGTATGAGGCACTTTGGGTGCGTATTTAGCGGGTAGCAAGCCGAAGCCTTATTGGGTGGATATCACGGATAAATACCTATCAACAAATCTTATATACCGTCGTGGATTAATCAACAATGCGGTGCATGAAATCCACCCCGAGGTAGCTTCTTTGAAACGAGTAATTGATAGCTTTTAGAGTAGATCCTTCCGAGGGCTGATAATTATTGAAGTCAAGTCTGAAATATTCGGCAAGTTAAACCTTTTCCGATGAAAACTCAATTAAACAAATATTCGAAATAAGATAGCCAGCGGCGGTGAAGAGTTGCGATAGGCGGAATGAGTTGCAAACTTGAATGTCAATTGGGAATGTTTGTTAAGTGTTGGTGGTGTAAGAGGGAAATTAAAAATTAAAAAACTCACCGCCATGATGGCAATGGCGTTAATGGCTGTACATAATAAATAAAGCGGGTCGCGTAGGCTTATGTGCGAGTCGAGTGGGGGGTGTGGCCGGGGTCCACGAATGGCCTCTTGCGACATCTGAGACGCCAGGCCCTTTGGAGAGCGCCTCTCTCGACCTGTTTCATATTGCCTGCCCGCTGCCCAGAGAGCTGCTTAACTTTGATTTAAGAGAAAAAGAACAACTTAACGACACACTCCTCAAAACCATTACGTTGAGCTGAAAGGAATTATAGAGTTAAAAGTCTATACATGAAAACGACGCAGGCAATCTGAATAGAAAACTTATTTTCGTAACGACGATGTATGTAACGTCACTTAGGAAGATTGCCTTCTCTTCTTATTTACGGTGCTTTGAATATTATTTATGAAAGGAAAAAAATATTCAAATAAATTAAACTTTTTAAAATCCCTATTAAAATTTTACTACACATAAATTTAATTATGTGAAGCTAAGTACGTTCAATGCTTATAATTTACGAAATGGAATATGCATCTAAATTGATGAACAGATTAAAAAAATATGGCACCTACGACCATTGACAGCTTTTAGCGCAACCAGGGGATATAAATTAACACACACATTTGATATCTTTCCCAGAGATTTAGATTTACGTAGTGAAAAAATTCTAAATCTATGATCTTTCCATCATATGCAATCTACTGAGTAGGTACCTAGATAATTCAGAGATATTTATATAAATAACTTACGCTAAATACTCTATTGTGAAGAAGCAAAATACACTGAACAAAGTAAAAAAGCAGTAAAGAAAATTCGAGAGACAAAGTTTTGAAGAAAAAGTTTTAAGTTTTTTTAAGCAGTACAAGATTGACAAATGACAGAAAAACTCGATCAGCAAAAGAATTGCTTTATACCGCCTTAGTTTACTTGTGTAAGATATTTTGCCTCCAATACACCGTCCAGATTGTAAACAAGGAATTTTTATTTTCTTAAATATTGAACTTGAGGCGTGTTTGCTTACGATATATTTTGCGCCACCTGGTGTCATATCGGTTTCAATTTCACGTACCCCACCAAAACAACTTAACTAACCCCTTTTATCGGTGCGGCCATCTTGTTTTTCTTATTTCGCGCGTCAGTCTGACGTCTGACAGGCAGCCATTTTGAAAAAAACTCGAGTGCGGCTTCCTTCCGCATCGGTGGGCCGTCATGAGAACTATGGTGTGGCGACACCCCCTTCGTTTTACATACATTGCATTCATTGTTTTAGAAGCGAGGCGTACATACGAGAAACTTTTGTTGTTAGACGTGCCCTGCTTGAAATCCTACCAGGGCGGTGAAGCCGAATGCCGGCTCGATACGGCACACTGGCTTCGTGTTGTTTTGGAACAAACTTTTTAAGTCACACGTTTGTCGCTTATGACTTGTGTCAAACTTTTTGCAAGCAATTTTTGTATGAGTGCCATTTTTAAATGGCATATTAAAGCTTACTTATTCGTACACATTTTTATTAGTAAATATTTTATCTTATAATTAAATCAAACTGATTTAAGCATGTGAGAAGCGAAAGTGACTTTAGTATCTTTAGATACAAAAGTATATCATAAAAATCGATCACACATGTCACAAACAAGGTTTACGTAAAAAAATCGTGTAGAGACGTGACTACACATTATTCAGCCGAGCATTTCCCGCGGAAGACTTAGTCGCGACCCGTCATTCGCCTCCACTCAGTAGTAACCCTTCGCTCCCTCGCCACTTATTGTTTTAATTGTTGCCTTTGAGAGGTGGGAGGATCTAGGCTCTTAAGATTTTATGTATCATGACTAGTGTGTTGGCAAATATTTACAAGTATGCTCTCCACGTGAGTGCAGGTTGATATGTTAATCGATACTTCGTAAGATAGAGTCTCGGTTCTACTTTTTTGTTAGTACCAGTAGTGGTTAAAAAAATATAAACCCCATTACATCAAACATATGTAATAAGTTTACTACGATTTTGTTTCTTATTTTATTACGAAAAACGACCATATACATTAAATAAAATGTTACTTGTAAGGACCTGAATTAGAAAAAAAGAACTTTATATTATCCGCATCTGTATGCTTATATATATAACGATCTAACTTTGATGGTCTACTAACTAACGTCTACTAACAATGAATAGAAATAAAACGATATAAATGAGCACGTCTGATTCACCAAATTAAGCAAATTACTGAGAAATCTTACAAAAGAAACGCTTACAGATTCTTAACGCGAATAAAAAACAAAATCCGATTCCAGTGAGTCACAGCATTGGTTTATTTAAACAAGGTTTTGTGATCGGAATGTAATTAGGTACAGTTTGACAATGCCAATAGCGTGTATAACAAAATAAAGCGGAGAGTAGAAAAACAAGGGGTCGTCGTTATAAAAACAATCCGTGGGTCAAGATTTACTGAAAGCATACATCGTTGGGACTATATGGGGGCCGCGAAGGGGATCTGAACATTTTACTACAGTACCCTTAGTACAAGTTTTGTTCGTTTTCTACTACTCTATCATCGAAAACGAAAACTTGGAATCGGAAGAAATTTCGGATATGAGCATCTCATTCATCGAGTTGATGGCTCTCTCGGCCAATAAAATAGAGAATCGAGAGTCGATACGAAATAGTGTATCGAGCATATCTTGATTGCAACTCTTACTAAGGGTACAGATATTTTAATTTAAACTATACCAAAAAGTGACAAAACAGTATAAAGCTGATCATGAAAAGTAACTACAAAATTAAATATTATTACGAAAGCTTTTGTACGTTTTGTAAAATTAAAAGTTTTAACCATTAAAATAGCTTGTATATTTAATATTTTATTAAAGTTCCCGTGCTGTAGAAGTCGCCTCCAGCAATCGGTACTGATTGCAATCGATCGAAATTTCATGTCTATTTCTGTCCAAAAGATACAGTCTAAAAGAAAATGTAGCAGTTATTTTGTATCTTGTTTGTTTTATTTCTATCAAGACTACGTCACTTCAATTAACAATCGAGGAAATCTCATTACAGTCCAAATGAATACATAGACAAATTCATTTGACCTTCTTCCTAGTTCCTTTTTATCATTGAGACCTGAAGTGGGAGCTAATCAAAGGCAAAGACAGGGGATAAACAAACAGTGCTGCCGTCAGACACCGTTAGGGTTGCCTGCTTTAAGAAACTACGAAGTCATATGAGATGCATTTGATCTTGTTTTTATAGCTTGTTAATGTAAAAACCCAACGAAGAGACAGGCGAGATACCTGATGATACGTGATCACCGCCGCATATGAACATTCGCAACATTAAGTCGCCAATGCTACGCCAGCTCTGAAGGTAAAAGGAATAGGAGACACGATACGACGGAAGCCGTATTGACGGTAGACTACGGTCTGAGAGTGGTCGCTAAATAGTCAGGTCACGACCTTACCACCAGCGATTTTTTTTAAATAATTACAATCTGTTCGCGATGTAGTCGCATCAATCTCAGAACGCGACATTTCTTAATTGCCACAACATGTTGTGGTTGAGTAGCACGATAACTACGACACGAATTACGCTATGTGGTCTCTCCGTATTTGGTAAAACGCGTTCTGGGAATTTTATTAAGAGGCATATACGATATTCATCATGTAAATAATTTAAAGCGGCCAAAACTTTTACTTGCAAAGCTTATAACTTGTTAGTACAAATATCTTATTTAAATTATAAAAAATCATAGAATGATAACACAGTATAGAAATTTTTGGCCTCGCATTTTGGCTTCAGTTCTAGATATAATTCATATCACAGATTTTTTGACAATTAGAGATTAATTGTCACTTTCTTTACCTATGCAAAATATTGTCATTTACTTTAAAAATAAATGTGCAGCATGTAATTAAATCACAAAAATTAATTAATCCTCCCTTGGCGAACGGGATGAACTATACGGGTGATAAAATTTGATCTTCTTTATCAAATGGCTCCCGTGCTTACTAAAGAATCGGTGAAAATATAATATCAATAAATCATAGGATATATGTTAGGATAATACCCCGGATTTATATATCCGACAACCCTGAACCTGCTTCCTTCGCGCAATCACAGGCGCGCCCACTCCAAGCTCCTGTTTGCTCGGTTCTCTTTTAGAGAAAACAGATTGCTTGTCAATACACAAAACAAACAGCTGCGAAACAAGGGACATTACAAAGATACTCGCAATTTATTTCTAACACCTAGTTCCGTACTTGCTCACCTTTGTCTGGGGAGCGTGTTGACTAGACAACTAACTTTGTTAGAAAAAGTCACTATGTACACACATTGTTTGTGTTACATGATGTTCAAATTTTGTGTAGACGAGTTTAAGTCGTCTGTATTTGATACACAAAAGACTTAAACTTCTCTTCATAAAATACTTTCTACGTTCATAGGCTCACAGTAGGGTTTCTTGTGTTGTAGGCCTTGTACACATACAATGAATAGCTTTCATTGTATGTGTACAAGGCCTACGACACAAGAAATCTACTCCCAGTTTCAGGAAATCATCATTTAGATTGGCCGGTACTGGCCGTGAATCGAACCCGGATTTCATCGCGGGTCAGACCGGTGACCATTGTGTATCACAGGTCGACCTGGGGAATGTTATAGTTTGCCTTCAATCTCTTATATAAAGGGAGGCATCGTAACGGAACGGAGACGTTGATAACAGATTTTAAAAAACTTAACTTGAAGTTAAAAAAATGTCTCCAACTGTACGCATTTACAGAACTAAATTAACACTAACATAAAAATATTGAAACGTTTGCTTTAGCTCACTTTTCCTATTTAGACGCTGCTGACTGTGGAAAGTTACGGCAATTTAAACTCAACAGTATTAAGGCACTCCAGAATACTAGATCCTTCTAAACTAAAAGGAAGTTACACTGCAATTCAAACGTTTGTGTATAAGTGTACGCAAGGGGTTTGTTTCACGAAGTAGCAACTTCAAACAAAAAAGACTTCCGAGCGACGTTACCGCACAACTTTCAGCTCAAAAGTTAAGTCTAGTGCTGGCGCCATAAATAAACCTTCGGTTTCGCCCTGTGATCCCGCCGATGGCGAATTCCGAAATTCGAGACCGTAGTTCAACTGTAAGTCGCATAAATTACAGTTGCCGTCGGTGCGAATGGAAAAACAAGTGGAAAGTAGCACTTAGCAGCTTGACTAATCGCCGGACGGTACTGACAGTTGGCGAGAGATCCAGCCTGACTTCTTCACCGCAAGCCGATTGGCGTAGGCGGCAAAACCGCTGCCCTATGCGTTCGTTGCTTTTGGAATTTAGTTAATTTTATCTATACTAAAGATAGCTATTAAATGCTGAGTGTACTGTAATATTTATTATTTTTTCCCTCTTTCGTTCTCGTCCCTGTCTTCATTTAAAAGTTTTGTATTAATTTGTAAAAGAAGTAGTTAAGTAAAGACAGGGACGAGAAGGGGAAAAAATTCTACCATATAGATTTCCCCCTTTTCTTCTTCTTCGTCTGTGTCTTTATTTGTAAAACTATTTCTTCTTTTAATTCGATCATCAATAGGTTTATAATTAGAATAGTTTTTTTAAAAAGTACAGTAACTCTACTTTCATTGCATTAATATTTTACATTTAACTTGCGAAGTTTGATGCCAATGGAAGTAAATTTTTAGTTGTGGGACTGTATTTTTGTTATGGCTGTCATCAACCCTTTACCGTTCTACTCCTGGCTGGAATCAGAATGATAATGTTTAAGACATATTCTATCACGCTGGATTAATAATAGACTTTACACACCTTTGTGAACTTTTGGTAGTACTCCCAGTTCTCCGATAAAGCTAACATATGATTTAGAAAAAAAACAGAGGTGTGCCTGGGATTCCAATCGAGTCTTTTCCAGAGAAGAACCGCAATTCTTATCCATTAAACGATCACAACCATATATACGAAAGTGTTTTAAAAAAGAAATGCTCAAGATTCGTTACATTAAGTTAAGATATTGTTATAGTTCAAATAGTGTAAAACTTGTTACAAATATTAATCGTTTATTTAATCAGATAAGATTAAAAACAATATTATTAAACAGTTGTATTTTAAACGCAGCAATTCAGTTTTGTTTATACTACTTACTATACTCTAAGCAGAAACTCACATAATTATGTGCGCGCAATTGTTAAGCGCCTATATTTACAGCAATAGAGTTTTAACCCTTAACACCTCCACTATAATCACAAGCACTCACCATTCTCCGTATCAAAGGTGCCATAATGAACGATCCTTAGAAGCTTTACACTTCTTTCATGTGATCTAAGGCACTTCACACCCCTGTAGTTACGGCGAGGTCTGGTCGTATATCTTCGAACACGGGCAGTTCATTTGCTTCACGCCTCATACCCGCAAATAAATCAGCAACCCCACATATACGTTCGGAGTCAAGTGAAAATTCTAATAGCATTTCGTACATACGTTGCTCAGTTATTTGTACATTTGCATTCATACGTTGCAACACAACAAGAATTTCGAATGAATTCTCGCAAAAATATTATCGTATTCTCTTGAATATTCCGTTGCGACTTTTCGTATTCATTACTATGCATGAAAATACAAGATATTTTTGGTTACTTGTGACGTCATTGCCGTTTTGGCTTATTTAGTCTAACTTGCGAAACGCGCTGACACTGCAGAAGCAGAAAGCAATTTTGAATCTTGAATATTTTGAGATCGTGTATAGATATCGGCGATGTTATGTAGAAAATAATAAAGTAATTTATAAATCCATTCTGCATTTTTGCATGACTGTAGAATACGATTGTTAACGCCTCATTATAGTGGATTTAGTTAAAGGTAAATATTTATTACCGCTAATTGCGATCACCAACTCCACTTGTGGTAACCAGCATGGTAGTTATGGCCAGGTCTTTTCATATTTGTATGATTCCAGAGGCCATGACAATAAGAAAAAATATTAAAAGTATTCTTTAAAGACCGAAATATTCTTAAAGGCTTCATAAAACACAGGTGTTTAATATGATTTTAATGTAAATGAAAACGCATCTATAGCCCATTGATTATTCTGTAAATAATCTATGGTCTATAAATACGTCGTTATAGAAGATAAAAAGTGCAGTTGTAGACAATAATGAGCCGTTTATATTGATTACAGACTGTTCCGGATCCTAAATCAATGGTTAAACTACAAGTAGGTTCGCACACACGGTCGGGTCACAGTTTAAGAAGTTTGTTGTTACGCTCAACTATTGTTTGGAGCTAAACTTGCCCCGCTTTGAGAGGATTGTCTATAAGTTCAGAAAGGAAAACATTTTGGCAGTGGCTTAGGCAAATTATAGCCCAATGTAGACAATAAAATAGTTTTACTAAAGCAGTATTAATTATTGTCCACTGTTTTATTATTTATGTACACAAAAAATTATAGAAGCTATATCAAAAATATTTTAAAATAAAATATTATTATTAAATTATTATTTATCAACCTAACTTTTATGATTCTGTTGTGTGCAAAATATGTGATCGTTCAAGAAACACATTAAATCTACAAGGATTTTTGAACTTATATGTGTTTAAACATAAACTTTTTATGGGTTACCTACCTATTTGTAGTGATGGAAATTTTAAGAAATGAATAGAAACTTCTTTTAAACCCATACTGCAGAAAGGCGAAGATATATTTCAGATTATATACATTTATCGACAGAGTACTTTCAAGAGATATAAACACTCCTTAACCCAATTATCACTTTAAAAAAAGATATTATAGAAATTTTACGGCTTTGCAAGATAATATCATTATGATATAAGTTTGCTCACTGTTTAACATGCCGCCAAAGCTTATAATGATTTCAATATAAGCAAAAGAAGTGGCGTGAAATGATACGTCACCTTTCATATACTTTGTACATCGGCATTGTATGCTGTATGTACGACGCAAATATACACAGTAACTTATACTGTTATACAAACAGACGAGTTACAGCTCAACTTTCTTTGCTCTCCACTATTTGGAGTAAAACTTGTCCCCAATAACCTACCATGGACCTTGCTGCTGTGAGAAATCGCTATGTTCCTTCGTAAAGGCAACATTTTCCTTGCAGCTTAGGCAAATTGCTTAGCAACGGAACCACAGTGCGACCGATTCATATTTTATAGGCTAATGCGAGTTTAATTACAGTTATAGGGATGCTTTTAGCTTACGAGTGTGTGACATTGTGTTTGTATTTACGAGTACGTAGTCTTAGGTCGACTGCTTTATTTATGGTCTTCTGTGTTAAGTAGCAATATTAATATTTACACAAATTGTTAGTGGAAAACTTATAGCTTCGTTGTATCTACATTACTTACGATTTTAAAGAGGGTAATTGATATTCTCATATTAAGAGATAAAAACATGTATGATGAAATATGGGCAATTACTAGACAGTATCTAAATGAGATGCAGCAGTGACAGCCTAGTGGTTGAGAATTGCGGTCTCGCTCCGGTGTCCGGGTTCGAATCCCAGGCGCGCACCTCTGACGTTTCTAAATCATGTGCGCATTACGAAGGTTATGGAATGGTCTTTTTATTTTCAGTGTACCTGGTGTTCCCAAATTAACAAGTGCTCAAGCGGAACCGACAGGAATAAGCAAGACTGGGCCCTTAGAAGTAAGTGAATTGATAAATAATAACATGAGATATATCTTTATAATTTTATTATATATATAACACAATTATATATATAACACATTAATTATATAACACAATTTTAATACAATACATATAAGAAAGAAAATTATTTACTTTGTCAAAAAACAGTCGCTGTTCACAACCACCCTCGTTTCTTGTGCTATCTCCCAGGTGTCGTGGTCGAACTATAGCTGGGAAGTAGTGGGTTTTACGACCTGGTGTAAAGTCTCTACTACAAATATTCACGAACTTGGGCGAAGCAACAATGATCGAGGGCGAGAGTAGAGTCTCTTCGATAAACTTCTTACATCTTCGCCTCGCCTCGCTTTGGGAGACTTCCTATCAATCGACTCACGCGCTAATGTGCAAATAATCTGATGGTAAGCAGTCACCGCCGCTTATGAACCTTTGCAACACCATAGGAGTCTATACTATAAAGTGAAAAGCAATGTGAACACGACAAGTTGCTATTGATGGTAGACACCTGCCAGAACGACCACCTTCTGGCCAGTCAGGGAGCATCTTACCACCAGCGAGTAGAAGATGCATAATATTAATGAGTTATTATTTGGCAGATTGCGACAAGGAGTTCGTGTCGAACGCGTCTTCGTGCCCGGCGCCGAACAAAGTGGACGTGCGCACGGACACCAGCAACACCGCCTACGTCACGGACACGCAGGGCACTGCTTACCATGACGCGGTTATCCAACCTGGTGAGCCTTTTATACCACCGCGGTACAGGAATTAGGAATGACGAATTGAAAACCTCTTTCTTTTTACCCCACTATGCCAATATATTATAGAAAAACATATTTCTAAGTAGAGGAAAGTAATTTTTTTCAACAGAGCCCGAACATAATACAAAAAAATTACATTACAACTTAAAAACAACTAGTCACAGACAGATGTTTCTTTACACGCTTTTGGTAGTTAAAGTATCTATACATTTATGCACTCATTACATTTATATATTCTTTTCATTTTAATTTAATTTTTTGACAACTGGTATAAGTAAAGTATAAACGTATTTGGCGTAAGAAAAAACGCCAAATATGTTTTCTTCTGTCAATGTGTATATATGGATGTTTGATCGTAGCTCAAACAGTATCCTCATTAGTCATATAAATACAGATTATTATCAACTCAATACCGTCCACTAAGCATGGATCTGCTCTCTGAATAAGAAGGATTAATTCATAGTCTACCACCCTGCCCAAATGCAGACTGAAAGACTTCACACACATTTGACAAAATATTTTTTTGAAACTCGTAGGTATGTAGGTTTCCTCGCGACATATTTGTTCACCATATAACAAATCATAATTACTTTGCAACTCGCACATGATTCAGAAAAGTCAGAAGTTGGGCCTGGGATTCGTGCTCGGTCCCCCGAAGTGAGACCGCAATTCATTGCCACTATACCCCTACTAATATAAATACAAATTAAATTAGTATAGGATTTATTATTTTATATCAAATTCAAAATTCAAAATTATTTATTCAAAGTAGATCCATATTGAATTCTTTTCGAACGTCAATAAACTACCACCGGACGTGGCGTCCATACGTGTGCATGTAGTCTATATGTGCAAGATAATAATACGCTCCTCATCAGTGTAGTTTCTGCGGTAAAATACCAAATCCGCTATCTGGCCCGCTGCCCGCAACACACGTCAAGTCGTCCAGTGACCGCTACACATTCATCAAGCCACTGGAAACTGTGCACCACCTTTGAACCGTTGCTAATCTTTGGGTTAGTTCACAAAGGATAGTGTATTTCACTATTAGTGGTTCACATACGGTACTTCTGGCCGTCTATCACAAGTCACAGTTATGTATATACTGCATGACTATTAGCACTACATTATGCAGATGGTATAATAATATCATCGATTCCGTAATATTAAAACAAGTGCAGAAGAATAAATCCAACTTATTTACCATGTATATAGACTATAAGAAAGCATATGATTCCGTACCGCACTCCTGGTTATTGCAAGTTTTACGCATTTACAAAGTACACTCCACAATAGTAACTTTCTTAAAGAGTGCTATGGACAGATGGACAACTAACCTACGACTAACGACATCTGAAGGCGTAATAGAAACGGACCCTATCCAAGTACAGCGAGGCATATTCCAAGGCGATGCACTCAGTCCACTATGGTTTTGTCTTGCTCTAAATCCACTCTCTAATATATTAAACTCGACGACAATAGGATACACACTAAAAAGTAGACTAACTGACATACAGACTAATAGACACGACTATAACCTTAATCATTTGCTTTACATGGATGACATTAAATTGTATGCTGAAACTGAAAATCAACTTCTGGTACTAGCAAATCTGACAGAACAATTTACTAATGATATCAAAATGGAATTTGGCATCGATAAATCCAAAATTAATTCAACTAAAGCTGGGAAGAACTATCAACATCATTACACTCTCGGAACAGGCCAGACAATAGAACCTTTAAATGAGCAAGAAACATATAAATATCTAGGTTACAATCAGTCACTACAAATACAGTACAAAGACACTAAACATAAACAAACCCAACAATTCCAACATCGACTGAATGCTATCCTTAGAACTCAGCTCTATTCCCGGAACACCATAAAAGCCATAAACACTTTTGCTATACCCGTGCTCACTTATTCTTTTGGAGTCATAAATGGGTCAAAGAACGATTTAAAAAACCTACAAAGAAAAATTAATACCACCATGACTAAGTTTCGCAAAAACCACCCCAGATCATGTATACAACGACTCACATTGCCAAGAATAGAAGGCGGTAGAGGAATCATAGACTTAACTAATTTACATAATAAACTAATTGCAACACTGAGACAATATTTTTTCACCAAAGCTGATAGTTCTGCACTTCATCAATTAATAGTAGATAATGATAACCAACTAACTCCACTTAACTTAAAAGACCTAACAAGCCAGAGCAAGGAAATAATATTAGAGGACAGAATCAAAATTGCAGCTTGGACCCAAAAATCTCTGCATGGGAGACACCGTCAAGATTTATGTCAACCAAACGTCGACAAAGATGCGTCGAACGCGTGGCTAAGTCGAGGAGAGCTGTTCCCAGAGACAGAAGGGTTCATAATTGCAATACAAGATCAGGTAATTGAGACCAGGAACTACAGAAAATATATTATAAAGAACTTAGCAAACGATACATGTAGAAAATGCAATAGTTTCCCTGAAACCATCCAACATATAACAGGAGCCTGTAAAGCAATTGTTCAAACAGATTACAAACATAGACATGACCAAATTGCTAATATAATTCATCAGAAATTAGCAATAGATAAAAATCTAATCACAACACCACAAATAGCATATTATAAATACACTCCACAGACTATTTTAGAAAACTCAACCTATAAGCTCTATTTTGACAGCTCCATTCTAACTGATAAGACAATACACTACAATAGACCGGACATAACTTTAATAAATAAAATTACCAAAACAGCACAATTAATAGATATAGCAGTCCCAAACACGCACAACCTGCAAACCACAATTGCCGAAAAACTTACTAAATAGATCTATGTACAGATCTGAAGAACGAAATAGCTCGAATGTGGCGGCTAAATAGCGTCACAATAGTTCCAATAGTGCTGTCAACTACAGGTGTAATTCCCAAACAGCTTCATCTCTCATTAAAAACTCTAAATCTCCCCCCCTACATTTTTCAAACCTTACAAAAAGCTGCGATACTAAACACTTGCAGAATAGTGCGGAAATTCCTACAAACCTATAAAGATAACATAGACACATCACACCCAGTTACCCCAAGAACAGAAATATCCCGACCACGCAACTTACGTTTCCAGTCACATCAAGAACCTAACAATATCGAAAATATCATAGGGTAGCACTTGGCCTTGGCCCGTGCTATCCTAATAAAATAAAACCGGCCATAGCCGAGAAAAAAAAAAGAAAAATAATAATAATTTTATTTTAGAAATCATTCCATAATATTAATAACATTTAACTTACATCTATGTTAGTAAATAATATTACATCATAATAATTAAATTCATAAATTAATCAATATATGTACATCTATCTATCTATCCTTTCTCTTCTATCATGCCAGTTACAGTCTTTACCCAGTGCGCTTGTATTGGGCAATCCAGGCGGGCTGCTATCATTCTCAGAATACTATTAGTACTACCAC
>DWNK01000064.1:0-16153 GCA_018250315.1 Hyalothyrus neleus pemphigargyra | reverse complement strand
ACTGAGGTTTTATATATGTATATGGTGCCGATGTAGTTACCTGCATGCCTCCAGCAGATGAATTAATTTAATTTTTATATAATATTAAAATAAATATCTAAATATCCATTCAATTTATGTACAAATAGAAGCAAAAAAATCATTACGCACGCCGTATGATTTACATTTAACAACATTTTTATTGGTTATGAGTAACTACGCCTCGCCTTAACCGTGTGTAGCGGTGGTACCATGCTAGCCTACCATAAAAAACTATAATAAGTTCTAAGAATAAAACAATAATTTTCTTCGACTTGTTTAATCTCTGTTTCTAAGTAAGGTAATATAATGTATTACGTTTTAATTATGCTTTAACAATAGCCAGGCTAGTGACGTATGGTTTACTCGGGGCTAATTAAAAACATTGGCCCGGGTTGCCCCAGCCCCGGGTAATGTGGTCCGCTCCTGAATTGATTTCGGGGCCGCCCAAGTCTGTTCCCCCGGACGGAGGAAATTTCATTATGTTTAGCGTATGGTCATTAGCATTAGGTACATAAGCCCGTGTTCTCAGTAACGAGCTCCCAGAACTTTTAGGTCACTTTGTGAAAATTGATATTCAAAAATGTTGACTATATTATCATACTAAGCAACGTAGCGCATATAGACTCAAGGTTATGTATCGTCTTATTGCTGTTCAACCGCTGCTCGAGTTTGCTAACAGAATGTCGAGGATTAGGTCATAGTCTACCATGGTAGGCTAAGCGAATTGGTAAATTTCTCACCATTTTTGAAACTTTTTTTTCAGAACTCACAAATATGTAGGTTCCCACATGCTCTTTTTGTTTACCGTTTAAGTTCAAGTTAAAAAATCAAATATCTGAGAGTCCAAGTACAACATCTATAAATTTATATATCATATATAAATTTATACATCAATAGAACAGCTTTAAAGACTTGAATGGTTCATAACTTTTCAATCTTACCTTATAAACCAAAACATCACAGTACTCCTTACATTGGTACCATAATGCAAAAGCAAAGGTGCAAAGCTAGATGCTAAAGTAAGAGAAACTTAGCTTCTTCTATACATATATCATATATATCGAACATTTGTTTATAAGAACGATATCTAAGATTAAAGCACAAAAGACAAAAGCTTGCATCAAGGAGTTAAAACAATATAAAACTCTCCGAAGACGGCTTTAAGCGCAAAGACGAAATAGACTAACAAGATGCTGTTCACTTCCCAAACTTTATAAATTGTTTCATCAAAGATAATGTCGATATCTTTATAACTCGAGATGGCGATTAGACACTGCTCGTGATCTCGACCCGTAAAACTGCTCAAGTCTCGGAAAAAGACTGAAGTTTCTGGTTAAATGAAGCTGTTAAGCAAAATTTGTATGGGTACATTGTTTAAATTTAGCTGGCCACGACAAACATTTGTTTTAATAAGTAACACATGGTCACTAATACAGAGTGCGTTTTTTACATTTCATTACCTGCAAGCATGCCTTAACCTTGTAGCATGTTAATCAGACCACGATACACTACACGAATTGATAAAAAATGTCTTGATATTATTTTAAACTCGTTGAACTTAGATGGAATGAATTAAAGCAATATTACGGCGATCGTAACGCCTTATGATTTACAACTAATGGTGCGGAGCGGCTAGGGTCACCACACGCTATCGGCCTACGCTGCGTATTCGAATCATCTGGGGTTGTGGTCAATGCCTTGCATCATGCATAACAATTCGTGGTGATTTTAGGATAATTGCTCATTTTATCTCGGGATTGTGTAAAGATAGATGTAAAATTACGTGTATATATATGTTAGGTATAATATGTTTGGTATATAATATATTACGTTGAAACAATGTAAGGAATTAAATCGGCACCTTTTACAATGTATTTCCACACAAAGTGCATGTGTATATCGATAATAATTGTGTGATAAGCTAACCCTGAACCAGCTGGCACTGAAATGTACCATCAACTTTTACTCACGATACACCGTGTTCCCTGAAAAGTGCCAATTTCTTTTAATTCTCAATTAAAACATGCAATTTATAAAATGCAATGACATGCAATTGACTTAGTCGTGTTTCTTGAACAATAAAAATAAACTACTAATTAAGAGATAACTTTAACAAAGCTTGTTGCTTTGATCATTACCATCTATTATTTAGCGTCATTACCACCATCAACCCTTTACTGTCCCATTGCTGGGTTCGAATGAGAAGGATTAGGTCATAGTCCCGTGGCTAAGTGTGGATGAATGGATTTCACATTTCACCACTCTAGGTATGTAAATTTCCTGACGATATTTTTCTTCACCGTTTAGCAAGTGATAATTCCTTTGTAATAGGCACATGATTTAGAAAAGTCCAACTCGACCTCCAACCCGATCTTCCGGAGTGTCACCGCAAATCTCAGCCACTATACTTACCCACTGAGTCATATAATATTATTCTATATGTTGATTTAAGCTCCTAATATATTAAAGGCACGTGACTGAACTCAATAACAATGTTACATTGAAGTGTGTGTAATTGCATTCTGATACGTGCAATAGGAAGTGAGCAATTCCTAACGGTTTTTAAAAGCTGATAAAATCAGCTTTTCCACAGTTATTTAAAATTGTTTTGATTACCACTTTGTATGAGTATATAATATGGCCATATTTCACCTTTAATACCCAGTAAATTACTATAAGATAGTAGTAAATATTTTATTTCTTCGTTAGTTTTAATTTAAGTCACAGTTTTTTTCAGAATGTTTCACCTCGTATAATAAAAAAATAATAAACTCAATGTTTCAGGAACTACTGACTTAAATAAAGAGTTGACATTGCGTGGAGACAGTACCATGCGATGATTTTTTAAATAAACCTTATTAAAAAACATGTGCTATAAAGCATTTTAATCGAAAAAGTAAGTTTATACAAATGTCTAATAGATTTGGTCGAAACTATCTACGAAAGACAGACAAACTGATGAATGAGGCTATAAGAGTTTCCGTTATTTCGTTTTACGTATGGGGAAAAATTACTTTCAATTAACTCGACAGCCTAGACGAAATGAAATGAGCCAGAAACTCGACGATATTTGTAGCTAGAGTTATACTGTCCTTCGCCTTCGCTCCTTTTGCTGTCTGTAAACATTTCGTTGGTACGAAACGATTACATTTACGTGCAACAGGTGGTGCACGTTCCACACGAGTGTATTCCAAACATTTTGCATGGATTTGATAAAATTTCCAATTTTCAATGAAAAGTTATAACTAAGGTTTCCTGTAACTAAAGTGCAGCCAAAAAATCGAAGTATCAGACTAAATATAATAATTTTTACTAAAAAACATCTTATGTTCGCTTGTCGCTTAATCGATTTCCTGAACCACATACCCATTCTTGTGACATTATCAAAACGACCTAGAAGTACTAAATATAGCATCGGAACCACATGGACACATCACATTCACCACATTCATTCCGGAGCGACACAGATATTTACAGTTTACGCTAAGAGAGCATCCAATTTCATCGTCGATGCGTTATTGCCTGAAGACATTACTACTGCGCGACAATACATCGCAAGATGTCGCACCGCATGCGATGCGGTGACGCAAAGTAAACCTTAAATTTACATTAACAAGACGGTAAGCATCCATTCAGTTTCTAGTGAAACAAGGGCCGCACTAAATATATTTTAATTCTGTTCATGGTAAACCTTAACATTGAGAAAAGAAAAACATGACATATTATTAGATCCATCTCTTATTATTTACGATGAACAATGGAATAATGGCAAACGATGTAACAGCGCAGAATTTGATGTTGCTTCAGCACGTCGAAATTTTTCGCGATGCCTTGTGTGCTGTCGTAATTTTATGTGATGGCTTACCGCAGTTTGGTGTACAGACTCCTTGTGTACTATTCCCTTGATAGAAACGGGTCTACGATATTTTCCTTCTTTGTTAAAGTAAATAATAATAATCGTATTAGTGAGGTCGCCTAGGATTGTAATCGGGACATTCCGGAATGACAACTCAAACCACATTCAATCAATGATTTCTATAACAGCTATTTAATTCGATGCATTATTACATAAGATAAAACTAAGTATTTGTACGTTTCAAAACTATATTCTAATATTTAAAGTTTAAATTAATTAAAATAATACGATACTTAACGAAATTCAAATTCAAACTGATTTATTTTGTTTCAGCCTAAGAAAAGCCTTGTCATTTCTACATTTTTTGCTTAGATAATCTACAATCGGATTGGAATGCGACCATATCTGAGAGGATCCGGCAAGATACTCAGCGGACCCTGTTGTTCTTGATTATTTCATGATGTATTTATTTTTTAAATACCATTTATAAGTACTGTACAAAATATTTATCTAATATAACAGCTCCGGCGTGTCGTTAGAAACGGAACGTAAACAATTAAGCGATGTTCTTTCAATTAGAATATATTCTATTCTTGTTCATGCTCGACCATCAAAATTATCTCTCGATAATTTTCTTAAAATAACATCTATTTCTGTGCCTACAATACTCCTTGACAATTGAGTTCACTTAATCAGAGACTGTGATCATTCGACTTTGTTTCCTGTTCTCGCTGTCCGATTGGAATTCAAGGAACTCCACATTCTGTAAAAAATTCCATTTAATGGATGAAATTATATTGTATTTCCAACAAATATTTTAACCACGTGGGGGCTGCTTCGCTTTTAATGAAACGAAATTCTATATACGGACCTTTTGTCCTTAAATCAACATTGAATAAAAATAAAAAAAGTTTAAATTTTAACTATGACAAATTAATTTTACCTTATACTAATTCCTAAATACTAACTCCAGTGATGGCTCATTGGACGAAATACGACGGTAATTCATAATCTATACTAGGCCCCTACTATCTATTCTAATATTATAAATTTATAAACGCGAGTACCTCTGTCTGTCTGACACGCCTTCACTACTAAGATAGTTTCAAATATGGATTTGAACATAGTTATTAGTATTTTTGCAACATCGACCTCTATGGAGGTGAAGTGCTTGCTTGTGCTTGGTTGCTTGTATTCTTTTAAGTTTTAAAATCAGCTGTCGATACATACCGGGTTTAAGCGACGCCTTATGTATTTAGTAACAGATCAAGTTTTTCGAGTTTTTCGAGTTTTTCTCGCCACTTGTTATTGATAACGAAAACATTTTAACACATTTTTATTGGATCCGTAACACATAAATAAAACAATCGAGCAATGGATAAGTTGCATGGAGTAGAACCTAGAATAAGTATGGAATAAATAGCGCCCTTGTACCAACTTTACATTTCTATGCATGTTTAATTTTTGTGTATCCAGAAATAATTAAAAAAATGCTTCTATGAACCTGTTGTCGTATGATAAGGTATGTACTTACCTACTCGTATTATCTTCGCGTGATGACGCGTGCATATGTTATTGATAAATACGCGTACATAAAATATGTAACTCAACAAAAGACAATTGAACACATCAATACCAGCTGGTAGCTAGAACAATATAGAAATAGACGACAATGTCGCCAAATGAATGTCTCACATTCAAGTGCAGATTAATTGACTGTAAAAATCTCTTACTACTCGTATACTCGTATGTAGGTATTATCGAACAAATGTCTATAATTCATGTGTGTTTATGAACGTACTTTATACTTCAGAGGCGTAAAAACCGGCCAAGTGTGTGTCGGGCAAACAAATGGTTCCGTACTACCACAGATCATAAAGCCTATTGATCTATTGATGTCCAATGAATGTTAATTCTCATACAAACGCAGCTCACTAGCGCAGGCAGAGGACGAGGTAAAAATCCACACTTATTGGTCGTCATATAATCGACCAATCAAAGCGTAGCGCATACGTGCACTATCCCTAGTAATGACCAATGACAATCAATTGAAGCAGTGTTTTTAAACTACTAATTGTCGTGCGAGGGGAAGTGATGAGCAGTCAATAAGCTTCATAGTCTTTGAATTTAATACATTATAAGTAGATAAATACTAAGTAGGTAAATAAATGTCATTTTAAAAATTATCATAATATCTGAAAAATACAAAAGGGAAACTATTTGTCCTAACAGACGTGCAAATATCACTATAATATGCATTTAGCGTACACGTCTATAAATCGTATTCCATACGAACGCGTGCCCATTGAAGTAATATTTTGGCACTCTTTGCATCTGTTGACTGGTTGAATATTATCTATACATCTTTTATACGGATTTTCTAAGGATAACCCTACCAACGGAGTTTTATTACGCAGACTCAGCCGTCCGTCCGTCTTTGATAGGGTTATATCTTTTGAACCCTAATAGACACTTGACACAAGTGTGTGTGACTATGTTCCATATGACGACAATTAATAAAGAATTAATAAGTTAAAAGGGGTTCCACTATACTCAACTTGTTTTTTTCTTTTTTATTCGTTCGTTCTTCGTTTTTCGGCTTTTGCGCTCGATGTAGTGAAAATACATAGCTACAATTTTTTTTTTATTTGTGGAATTACATTTTATAGTGGTTCGTTGTGGTGGTGGTGTAGATTTTGTAAGTTTAGTTCAACTTCAAAATTAACGGTTCTCAGATTTTCTTGCAAAGTTTTATAATTCTAGACAAAGGAAGTGCCCTTAAAAATGCAGCATAAATGACCCTATCTTTTGATTGCGCTGCGTTCACTTACAAATTAGATTTTTTTACGGCTTCAAGGGATTGCAGGCCTGAATATTTATTAATTTCAACTTGATACGAGAAAAAGAGACAGACAAACGAACTACGAAGTGATCCTATAAGGATTTCTTTTGAGCTACAGAAATGTTGCATTTTAACATAGGTGTCTTCAGCTGCCAGATTAATTTTTTTTATTCTCGCCGTTTTGACATCCACGCGTAGGTGAGGACAGAGCGCTAATAGAGTCATATAAAAAGCTTGAAATAGAAAATTTGTTGTAAAAACATTGTTGCAGAAAAGCCATGCAATAAAGTATGAGCAGAATATGCATCTCGTGCCACGACGGCTATAAATTGTGCACCAGCGAACGCCTGCTCGATGGCGCTACATTTTGTGTTTTGCAGCTGACTACAAGATGAATATTATATACCCAAAACGAATACCATAGACAAGGTGAGGCCATAAATATTGGTTCGTTTGCCAATAATTTACTGCATATTGTCGTCTCTATAGCGGTTTTAATATACGTCCCGGTGGAGCCATTTCCTAGGAAAGCTTTTATAGCGATGTCAAGGGTCCGGAACTCGACATCCGTTGAACCCAGATGTAACTGATAGGGATCAACCATAACAGATCAGCACTGGCTGCTGAAGCTTTTGGGTTTTGGGCTATCTCTACTCTCATAATATATACCTACATTGTATAGAGATGATATAAGCCGAACAATCAATACTTAAAAAATATTGTCTCACACGGTAGTTTAGTTTTCAATACAAAGCATAACACACTAAGATCTTATAATAATAATTTATTAATTATAGATATGACCGATGTATAATTAAATTGTATAATTAAATGCTTCATTCTTTAATTGATTCATTGATTCTTTGTATGTTTGATGTAACAAAAGCATAAAGGGTGGAACGCATGGTTACATAACTGCTGCAACAGCAACAAAAAAGCAGCAAAGATAAATAAATAAAATAAATATCTTTGGACTCACACACGGCCATCTGATCCCAAACTAGACAGAGCCTGTGCTATGGCATAATCAGGCAACTGATAAATATACATATAATGTTTATACATAAATAAATATTTTGTCTGTTAAAAAAACAGTTCCTGTTAGACGTCGATATTTTTTAAATAAAGAACAACCATTCATATTGTAACAGTGTGGGTACGTGCAGCATTTTAATTCATTAAAAACAGTGGCAGGTTCCATTGGTTGTGTAAACAAAAACAACAAGAACAGACAGCTAGTTACCTCAATGCAGGTTAATACTGGTCCGCCCGGAGGCGCGCTACAACAAAGAACTCCTGTAATGAATCAAAATGAACAGACCCAACAATGTTAAGTTCGTTATGGAAACTTTTAGGGATTATTGATGGCTTCGTGTTTACACTTGGAGTATTTTGACGTGTTAGTAAATGGAAGGAAACATATTTTCCTCTATGACAGCATAGAGGACAGATAGATCAACATTTTTGTAAGTAGCAGTTGTTTACCTATTGTTATTTTTTTTGTATTCTTACAATGATGGGAAGCAATATGGTTTTATAATTCAGATTAATTAAACTGACAAACGGGTTGATGTCAAAAAACTGGCAAACTAAAAGAAGATATCGGGACATTTTATGCATTGTAGTTATTTAAAATTTTTACTTAATTAGTTATAGAAACCTGATAATTGAGAACTTATAATTATCCATTTTTATGTAAGCCAGCCTAACGATAAGACAAGTGGGCTACATGAAGGTAAGTAGTTATTACCACGTATGAACATTTACAATAGTAGAGAAATCGCCAATGCTACGTAGCCTTTAAATGGAAAAACGGGATTTACAGTGCATGTCCTCGGGCAAAGTGTGGATCTTGTGACGAACCGAGGACGCGCCGACAGAGTCACCGCAACAGGATGAGAAGGGTGAAAAGAGATATTAAATTATTACGGTGGACTCCGGCCTGGGAGCTCGATAGCCAGTTAGGTCACACGATGGGATCTTATTTCCAGCAACCAACACCAGAACCTGGAACTAAGTAGGAATTCAGAGTCCATACTGAAATTCCATAATAAATATTGGAATTCCAATCCAAATGAATACTTATGAACGAATGTGTCGATGTTTACATACGTTCATCCCGCAGATCGACCCAATTACAGTCCCACATGCGCCACATGTGTGCTGTATCTCGGATTCTTCGCGTTTCGAGAATTAAAACCGACTGAGCTACGCATTCAATCATATTGGATTACTCGGAATGGATATCTAAATCCATTTTTAGAAGATTCGAATTCATTTCTTCCGCTGGTTAGTTGCAAGCTGCTTATAAATTTTATTATCTCCTTATAGGCCTACTAATAATATGTGCCCTATTTTCGTCCGACTTACAAAACGTTTTCAATCATAAACTTGTATATAATAAAATCTAATAGTTTATTTTTTATTTACCTGTGGAGGGGAGGGGGAGGGGGGTGGTAACCACCATCTTTTAGAAAACTATGATTGGGAACGTTTTGTTTCAACATTAGAATGATTTTATTTAGGCTCCTACTGCTACCTCCCTAAACATTACTGTTATATTTCACAGGCGTCCAATGGCTAGCAAGAGAGCGGAGCTCCCATTGGCTAGTAAAATTGCTAAAATTGCTTGTAAAATTTCACACCTTGAACGAATGATTTGCCGTGTCGTCATCATAACTTCTTATGGAAACAATTTAAAAGTAAGCTTACTTTATGGAGGTCATTGGATGAACATTGAACATATGTAGTAGGATTAAGATAATACTGATTTCGGGGGTTACCCCCTTCTTTATATGTTGTTATAACATATAAACAGGGGTTATAACATATAAACACTGTTTGTGAAACTGTTTTGGTACACGTTTACATTTGTAAATAAAACAACATTGAAAGTGATAAAGTACAAATGTAAAATCTGGAAGGTTCGAAAATTTTTTAATTACCCATTTTGCTGATTTCATGTTACCGTTAAAAATCTTTAATTTAGGGTTTGTTTGGAAAAAACATATTGACGGTAACAAATACAATACAGCAAATACAGCAAAGTAATTCGGATAATACAGCTGCATGTTAAATACCTTAATATTTATCATGAAATATCAAAATCCTTTAGAATTTCAAATTTACCCAAAAAAGTGAATGGCACACATCGAGGCGCAATAACACGGGATTGAATGGGCGCTTCATATAAATCAAGCTGCCAAGCCGCCTTACCACCAACTTCATTCTCTTTACAGCCTTCTGAAATATATAAAATTGCATGGCCTATTTCGCTGCCAAAATGAAATGCGTAACTTACTTTCATATTTAAGTGTAGACCAGTATTCTCATTCATAAAGGCAATGTGTGGCCAGTTTCGGCGGTTCAACAATGATGGACGGTGAAATATGATCATCTATGCGTATAAGTATTTTCGAATAAAAGTAATTATAATTTATTTTTTAAACGAATCAATACAACATACAGGGAGGATCTTAAAGTTCCTCGTCCCCTCGTCCCCTGCCCGCGCTAGTGGCTTGCGTTTGTATGAGAATTAATATTCATGGTTTATGATCTATGCCTACGATACTTCTCAAGATATGCTGGTGGTAAGTCCTATCGTGTGACGTGAATGGCCCGCGACCACCCTCAAGCTTGAGTCTACCGTCAATAGCAACTTGTTGTGTATCGGTAGTGCGCATAAGAGCCAAAGTTCTTGTCCCAACCGTCCCATACCTTTTCCCTTCACTGCTGGCGTAGCATTGGCGACTCCTCTGGTGTTGTAAATGTTCATAGGCGGCGGTGACTAATAATCGTAAAAACTGCGTCAAAATAGGTTGGCGTTCTAAAAAGAAACAAACGAAATAAGAGACGGAAGCGGAAATCGATTATGTGCATACGTGCTGAAAAAACTGGTAATGGATTAGCCTTTTCAGTACTTACATACTCATCTTCATGACGTGTTTTTTTTTTAAATAAAATGCATCAATGTTTTTTTTTCATGAAACGGAAGTAGCTAACCATCCATCGTGCAGTCCATTCATATTGATATATCTATTATTATCAATGCGAAAGTTTGTGAAGATGGATGGATGTTTCTCTTTCACGCATAAGCGACTGAACAGATTTGGATGAAATTTAGCACACAGATAGCTTATAACCTAGTAACCATATATGGTACTTTTTATCACAGTAAACAGACCTCGTAGGATAATTTTAAGTCCACGCGAGCAGAGATATCTTTATGTTACTCGTCTACAAGACAAACAATTATTTTATTGGGCAATGTATATTTTTTGTAATAATCGATGTAATCGATGTAATCTGAAATTGTCCTATAAGTTAATACGCTAAAAAGGTTAATAAGTTGAAAACAGCGATTAAACCGAAACTTCGCCATAAGGATTGTTGCAAGGTTAAAATCAGTACGTGGATACATACATAAGACATGGAACCGTAATAATATTAAAATAATGGTTCAAATGAAAATTCCTTAAAAATATATCATGAAATAATCAAAAGAAAAGAAAAAAAACCGGCTCTACTTGCCGGCTCTCCTACTGCCTCTTCCGCTTCTAGAATTAGAAAAAAAAGGAACATGACAATTTGTAAGTGCTGCCGTAGGTAAAAAATAAATGAGTTCGAATTTCAATTTATAGGGTAGTGTAAGTGGCCTGTGTACGAGTACATTAAAGAGACGATAACATGGGATCGTATGGGCACCTCGCATAAATCTACTAGCCACGAGAGCCAAGCCGTCTTTCCGCAACTCCATTCTCTGTATTGCTCTCTGCACATATTAAATTGTACGGCCTATTCCATTCAGTTGGTAAAATAAAAAGCGTATTGACCTACTGACACAATCCAGCTTGTTTACGAATCGCGAAATCTTTATACATTCCTGACTGTTACACTTTTAAAAGTAATTTTGGCTGAAATTATTTAAAGTACAACGATAACCTATGTGTTCTAAATTTTATCTACATCCGTTCAGGCGTTTTGTTTTGTTTGAAAAAATAAACATCCATCCATCCAAAAAAAGAATAAGAATTAGTACGAGATAATCAAAAAATGAACTCTTCCATGCTTTTGAAGAGAACCCATATTTATTGTGATATTGATGCAGAGAGCATGGAGTCAGGTGGTAAGTGGTCATTGCTGCCCACCCCCTATGTAACCAAACACCTACCGTACTTTGCTGGTGGTAAGGTCACATCGTGTGATCTGACTGGGTAGCGACCACACTCATGCCGGAATCTATCGTCAATAACGACTTGTCGTGTCCTGGTAGTGCGACTGAGAGCCAGAGTTCCTCATCCCACTCTTCCCATCATTTTCATCCCATCACATCCCTTTTCCCTTTTAAGCCGGTGAGCATTGGCGACTCACCATCAGGTATCTCGCCTGACTCTTCGTTTGACTTATACATAAAAAAACCTACACATTTTAAAAGATTAGTATTAGGTACCTACTAAGTGACACCGTGATGTAGTAACAGATGACGATGAAATTGATATTTTACTATATACTATTATTGAAATTAGGGTACAGAAACAACACAATACGGACCTTAATGAAACATATTTCATTATAAATACGATCTTGTATTGTTCTCGCCAACGAGCGTTGGGATAAACCCAATCCCTTAACGGACCCTTCGCAAAGCATTTCCAACCAATGAAATTGTTTGGCAATCGAGTGGCCCTCCCTTACCCATAATTGGAGGACTTACCCTTGAATTTCCGAAGAAATATCGGTGAAAGCGTAGTTTTGTTGTGTGAAAAAAGTTTCCGAGATCATTAGGTTGAATATGTTCCTATATTTATCAGCGGTTTTGTACAAATTTTTATTACAAGCTTTTTATTACAAGCAATAGATATGAGATAAGTAAATGGCTGGTTATAATTTGGTGCGTAGTTAGTTTTAGTCTTTCAATACAAAGAAACAAAGAAGTGGTATAACCAATGGGCGGTCTTATCGCTGACTATAGCGATCTCTTCCAGACAACCAGATATTTTAGTATTTTGCAACCGGAAATTTGCTAATGTCGGCAGATTTAATAGACTTTATTGATAACGTTAAATAATAAAGCGATTAAATTGTTTCAAAGCATGCTTTTTTTATTTTTTATGCCCACACTCTGGTATATATACTAACAATTAATTTTTTAACTTTACCATTTCCGTAACCCCGGTTTTATAATTATTAAAAAATATATTATAGTACTTACTACGGTTAATTTGTTTGCCAAATTTAATAAAATCAATTCAATGACGCTCATGTTTCATCAAAGAAACCTACTTAACACTGTCCCAGCCTTAGCCTAAACCGAGCGAGGTTTAGACTAAAATTATAACGTTAGTTTTACTAAAATTCAAGGACTATAAAAAATAAACTTATTTATTATTTTAATTGTCCCTCTTTCATAAAGATTTTATTCAAGGTTGGGAAGAAACTATCGGCCTAATACTACGTGTTTACGCATTGCATCATAGCAATGTAACGTACTTGTTATATTTAACCTTCGATTAACGAAATGCTGGGTGAGTCAGCTCCGTTCCGAGCTATTAAAAGCTAGTAACGGTAGCCACGTCTTGAGCTGTCACTTGTACTGACGCAGGTCGACTCAAATAAACGGACTGTCAATATCACTGGACATATTGGACCAGTTCCCTAAATATAAAGTACTGTTTTGGGGTTCCGTACTCAAAGGGTGCCAATTCCACTAATACCTGTTTGTCCGTCTATCAGAAGGTTGTATGGTTTAAACCACAATACAAGACACTTGTAATTTTCACACAGTATTTATTAAGGTCACTGACAACGAATGTCAAAAATTAAATAAAGTAAAAATTTACAGGAGTTCCCCATACAAAAATGTTTTATCCAATGTTTCAAAAATTAAATGTGTTAAATATTGGTGGCACAATGCTCACTCGTACATGCACGATTTTTTTTTGTAATGAAGTAGTAAAAGACCCTGCAGTCCACCCGATGATAAAGGCATTGCTGCCTATAGACATACATGTAGTGAAATCCACGTATGATGTGGAGTATTATTTGAAGTCAATCAAAGGATGCATCCACACAATGATAGACATGGTTATGGTATTGGTACCCTCCTGGTCGAATCACTAGTTTTAACACGTGACAAAAATACAAAGTTAACGTAAAATTGCTTCCATCGCGATATGATAAGCGAATTAATTTACGAACAAAATCGAGTAACTCTATTTATAAATTTATTGCAAGCTTTTAAACTTTCCAAAAACATAAAAGGGTTTCATGTAAAATGATACCGACGAGAAATGAAAATTCAATTTGACACGAAAATTTCGGACTAATTCTGAGAGACGGCTTTAAGCCCATTATTTTGTTTTGCGCTGCACGTAGATTATGCCCGCTTTATTAAAGTAGTTTGTTTGAATTCTGCAGTGAATTAAAAATCCGTATGATGCGCAATAATGGTTTGCTAAGAGCGAGTATGCCTCGCGTGTATAAGGTTCCGTAACATTTAAATGCCAGAAATTCGGAAGTGTAAAATCAAAAGTAAGTAAAATGTTAATTAAAAATCAAAAATTCTTTGCGCCTATAAATAAGGATTTGTAGTTTGTCTTCAATGCACTTTAACACTACCAACAGTCTTATTTACATTTGCACGTCTGTCTTTCCAACACTTTTTCAAACATGTTGAAAATAATGCCAAATTCTCGGTCTGCAAGCCGTTGCCGCTGTGAAAATATCAAATTTCTAAGTCAAAGCGATTAAAAGATAATTAAATTACTTACTTATTACTTACTATCTATGCCGCATTTTTCACACCTCGTAAGCAAATTAAAACCTTGCAAGAAGCAAGATTTTATAGCACAAGTAAATGAAAAACTCTGAAAACTGTTTTTGTTTTGTTTAAAAATATTTAACCGGGGTTTCCTACAATACGATATAGGTACTTAAGTACTCAGTAAACATTAGCGGCTTTCTGTGCTAATCGCCTCTTGGTCGCATTTTCTACAAATGTACACAGTGTAGGTACCTAATTGCTTACAGCAAGGTGTAAAGCTATGTCATACCGTTTCGGGAAATAGCATTATAAGTGTTCAATATACAATCCGATATTTTATCTTCTCTTTCCCTTGATAAAGTTTCAGCAACTCTCTTTTACTATTCTGCTGATTGAAGCCGTTTATGTTATTAAAATAAAAGTGTGTACTACAAATTCAAACCCTTGCTTTCGATTTGACACTGATCTTATTCCTCTCTTGATTCTCTCTTTTCTTTACAGACATGATCGTCTTCAACCGTCGTACAAAGACAATAGAAACTAATTAATCAAAAAAAGAGATATTTATTAATGCGTGTATTAAAGCATTAGTCGCATGATTATGATCCTCTAAACTTCCTATCCCTATCTTAATCTAATACTTTTCCTTTCTAATGCGATTACACTGTATAGTTACAGACGCTGTTACTAAATAGTGTAAGATTTTTAATTACAAATAGATAAACACATAAAAAGATCACAGAGTAACAAACGAAGACTATGTTTGTTATATAAAGCCACGCACGCGGTCACTTGTCCTGTTAAACATTGTTAAAATCAGATTTTGGGAATGAGACATTTTTCCGTCGTAAAAAGTATTCTATTTCTTGATCCTTATAATTAGTTATCACCATATATTACAGTAAAATAATACATTATAATACAGTAAACTTGTATTCTTAACCGTCGCGGTTTCAAATCAAGTGGTTTCGCGTGATGCCGTAATAAACAGACAGACATAAAATAGAATTTTGTATTTTTAATAAAAAAAATTTAATAATTGTAGATTATCCTCTGTATCAATAATAACGGCAAAAAGATTTTCCATAAAAAATGCGCAGATGTGATCAGTTACAGTTTTACTATATGATTTTAGTACAGATGGACAAAACGTATTCGTAAGTACGCCCACAGATAATATATTGTGAACAGTAATACTTTAATCTGGACTGGCAACATTATATAAAGTCAGACTAACGTTTAAGCTTTAATTTATGTTTGTGAGGCAATTATCTTGGTTTTAACTTGACCCTAGGGAGCTATTAAATTTACCACATCGCTAAAACTGCATTATGTAAGGGCTGACTTATTATAACACTATTGGAGTAGAAAATACACTTTTTATGTTTGTTAGATATATAAGAAAAAAATTATCGTACATATATATTTGCACATGTATAAATGTAATTACGTAGGTTAAGATCGTCTTCCTACCTATTAAGATTATTAAAATATCATGAAATTAATATTTTTGTATATTGTTTATCAAAATAAATACCTATGCCGCATGGAATATACATATTGCACATATTTAGAGCAGATTAAAATCAATTTTGTACCTATATAAAGTACATAAGATATCTTACGTACCTAATTTTTTATGTATAAGCTAAAGGAAAACTTAGGCCAGATA
>DWNK01000063.1:0-16175 GCA_018250315.1 Hyalothyrus neleus pemphigargyra | reverse complement strand
CCATAGGCGGCGGTGGATACTTTCCGGCAGGTAGACCGTATGCTGTATGATCGTGCCAGGGGAGCGACAGAATTAGCATTTTTTGAAGCTTCAATAGCGCGGTTCAGACAGCGGTGGCCTAGTGGCGCCATCTCTTGATAGTTAATGTGAAGATCGCCACAAGTACCTAAATCTAGATGTCTCAACGTTCATAAATATTTGTACGCAGGCCAATATCACTTAAGCCTGTCACTTAGCCACTTCAAGCATTGAATCCCATCGATCAATCTCTGCCACTCCACACTAATCCGTAACTCGCTTCATCACTTTCACAACCCTTATTCGTCGTCAAATATAACGCCATTATTGTAATTTGACCGATGCGTGACCCTGTTGTCCCATGAAGGAACAGCGCAAAAATAGTCCCGGGAGAGGTTTGAAAGATTTTTAGTGATTTATCACAATAAAAATAAAATTAAAGTCTTTCTTGTAAATAATACATTAATCACATATCAGCTACAAGATTTCAGTTTGATGAACGCCCTATGCCTACGCATTAAAATTAAATTAACCTTTTCATATTTTTTTTAAAGATTCGTTACTTTATTATGTTCTGAATCACCTCCTAGAAGAATGCAGGTAATTAAATCGACTCCCTGTAAAAACTGAGGTTTTTTTACAAACGTTAAGTCATTGTGTAATATTTATTGTAATGTAAAAGTTATTTCTGTGTACATGAAATAATATTACAAACATGTTCTTCAAAGAAACGGTCCAAAGACGAAATACCCGTACAACATAATTTGCTTTCGGAAAACGATAAAGGAGCCGCAACAATAAATGAGGCGAAAGTATTCAAAACTAACAGATGAATAAACATCAAAGTTGCATAGTGAGGTCTCAATTTTATATCCTCCCTTTCCATTCTATTGTCCCACTGTCAACCGTAAGCGATAAAATGATCTATCGCTTTAGATACGTAGTTTCTTTTTATCACAATTTGCTATTTTTGTGACAAAGCAGAGTGTTATTGATTCTTGTGAATTAACCATTTCGGTTCATTTACCTCGTCTGTAATTTTAAACATATAAGTCTTCAGTGTTCCCAAAAGGGTCCCAATTGCCTTAAAGTAGGCGCTATCGGTCCTTTCAAGTGCGATAAGGCTGTATCTTTGGAATTGTAATAGCTAGCATTTTTTTACCATATAACCACAAAATTAACGGTTTTGGTCCCTTTGTTTTTCTTAACTTGTACTCTAAGATATTGTTTCTTGTCAGGTTTTTATTCCATCTTAGAACTGGAGTTACTCACAAGTTCAAAGAATTCCAGACCTGAGCAAATTTAGCCTTTGTAACAGCCTTTAGTAACAGTGTGAAACCCTAAAATAATACACCAAAATTGTAAATTTCTAACTAGTCTAATAGGTAAACAGATTCTTATCGAACATAGTAAACAACTACCGCAATAAAACCTTATCAAATGAATAACCGCATTCACATTAGCACCCAGGCTTTAATTTTAATTAATAGGCTGAATTGTGTATTATGAATTCTGGTATACCAATAGTAAAGAGTATATCTATCTTTAATCGAAAAAGAGGGGAGTTGTATACATAGGTATCGCTTGTTAAATCAAGGTTTAATTATAATATAAAAACTTATAGGTATGTCTTATAAAAAAATCGATCATGCACGAAACGTACACGAAGGGTACCATGGAACAATATTTTTTTTCCATTTATTTTACAAATTAAAAAAAAGGAATATGTATAACCGCCGAAATAGGTATAACCGCCACAATTCTCTGTAAATTTTAACTATCTACTATTATAGTTCATAATATAGAGCTCTATCACTGACGGACGGACGGAGAGACAACAGAGTCCAGTAAAAGCGTTCCGTTGGCACCCTTTGGGTACACTTTTTCCTTTAAGTTCCTTGGGTTTTAGGAGGTTTCTTTGGGTACGGAACTAAGAACTAAAAACGAGTTTTCGCTATATAGGGTTAATCGCTACCCGCTGACTATAAGAGTAGTCCCTTATACGCTCAATAAAGACAACAATTTATTGATCTATAAACTGAGCTTTGACGGAACTCTACATTGAAATACCTATCTTAGTACTTTGCATTGAAATCTCTTATTAAAAATACGATCTTTTGCGTAATAATGTTAATATTTGGAAGGAATGTGTTTTTGGGCATTTTTATTTTGCTGAAAATAGATTATGTTAAATGAGAAAATACTAAGTGGGTAAGTAGGCCAATGCTACATCGGCTTTCATGAAAAAAGGGGTAGAATGGGATAAGAAGGATGGGAAGGGTGAAGGGACTCTGACTCTCAGTCACACTACCGGAACACGACCACTATATCGATATATATAACAACCTACTGCATAACATTCCTTTCAAAACACGGAAGTCTTTCACATTTTTTGCCACTAGCGGTCACCATCGAATTTCTAACCGCAACCAACGTTGGTGAACTCGATTCATCGTATATCTACAAGCCGCGAGGCTGCACGCCTCTCATTTATTAAATACAAACGAATTTATGTTTTGCTATTTGTCTGTAGTTTAACTTCGTGGGTAAGCTGCTGGGGCCCAAGGGCAACTCGCTGAAACGACTCCAAGAAGACACCATGTGCAAGATGGCGGTCCTCGGACGAGGGTCAATGAAGGATCGCCAAAAGGTAATAATCATTATTATCATCATAATCATCACCTGTATCATCAACATAATCCACGATCGCTACTATTTTGTTGTCCTTTCCACCAGGTTTACCTTTGTTATGTATAAATCTAACGAAGATGCAGTTGGACTTCTTAAATAGCAATGAAGTAAATCTAAATCACCGAACAAGGTGCGAGTGTCGCGACGCTAGGGTATTTAAGAACCAATAGGAGATACGTCGACAATGGCATCGTATTCTGATACGATGCCATTGTCGACGGTAATCTGACTTAACGATCGCTATTAACGATAGACTGACCGACCTAAGAGTGGTGGCTAGCCAGTCGGTACACAAGATGGTTCTTCGTTAAGCTTATACATACAAATTATCTTATAGTGCCAACTTTTTAAACTAGCAAGTAATACCACACATAATAATACAAAGCTAAACACTGCCGTCACGGAAACAAATAGTGGTGAAAACTTAAGAATTTTACAACTTTTAAATACCACCTTTTGTACAAGAACTAATATTTCAGGAAGAAGAACTCCGCGTCTCCGGAGACCCCAAGTTCGCGCACCTGTCAGATGAACTGCACGTGGAGATCAGCGCCTTCGCAACACCAGCTGAGGCCCACGCAAGGATTGCGTATGCTCTCGCCGAGCTCAGGAGGTTCCTGGTACCGGTAAGTTTATAAAATGAACTGATGATTAAATAACTTCAGTACAGAATGCGCTTGATGATGATAAGCTAGTACTGGTAAGTCTATAAGATTGGTGTATAACTGGTGATTGATAGAATTGATGACTTTAGTTCAGTACAGGAAGCGCTTGATGACGACGAGCTTGATGAGATTATTAAATAACTTGATGACATATATTTCGATCAAGATCAGAAAATAGTTGATGAGCTTGATAATGCAAGTCCGGATTAAATAACATTCAATTTCCAAATAGATTTATTGATATCACTAAAGTTCTAACGATGAACTACCAAACAAAAAGAAATAAAATCAGTTAAAAACATTAGAGAAAATGCTTGTGAACTGTTCTATCTTTGCTTATTTATATAATGCTGATGAAAGAAAACAAGAAATGCGTAGAGTTGTAATTAGTTTTTCAAACTTTTGCGAGAACTGCCTTAGAAATCTGATTTTAACGACAATAATATATTTTTTAATTGAATTGCCTTCTCATCCTACAAGTGTTTGAAGTGTTTGCATAAAAATAATAAAACGAACTAAAAACCTAGATGAAAGACAATTTTCTTAATACAAGCGATATATAACAAGGTTGACGTAAACAATTTCATAATCTGTAAACGAAAAGGGCAAATGTTTTACGTTTATTAATTAAACAAGTCTCAACCCCTCAAGAACAAAACGTGAATCAAGAAACAATAAATAATTATTAATTCTCGCGAAGTTGGAAACTGTAAAATTTGTTATTAAGTACAAAATCAGTGAAAGTTATTTATTGAAGCTTAAATTTAAGTAAAAATGGTTATTTGGTTTATTAGGGACAGTTCCTATTACTATTATTTCGTCCATTTAAGGGACTTAACTAAAACAGTCACGCATGATGCACTAGACGTAATAAGAACTGAATTTTTGAAGAATTTTTTCTGCAAAAGGTCACTATGCGAATGACAATTCCTCGTATGTCCATATAAGGTTTTAATGCCTTCTAGTACGTTAGCCAGCAACTGATTCTGACGGCCAATTTCCTCTCAAGCGATAACTCGTGAAATGCTTCAGATAGTTGCATTATGAAGCATGGTGAACGTCAGCTGCCGCGACTTGGATGGGGGGAAGCGGCAGCCTCCCGATCATTTACTGCATCAGCTGACGACCTTTCCACCAACGTAGAGCCAGCTGACGTTTTTCTTTATTTAAAATAGCATGTAAACTATCATCACCTTACAAATTTTCAAGTGAGGGGATATCACTGCTTTTCAAAATTATCAGAGTAATAATTAGCAACATAACAGTCCCTAGGGCACCAGACACGACACAATTTTATGTGTCTAACTGTTAGTTAGTTATTTCTTATACTTATGACTTAAACAATTTTGCTGGTAAGATCCCATCGTGTGAGCTGACTGGCTAGCGACCACTCTCAGGCCAGAGTCTACAGTCAATAGCGACTTGTCATGTTCCGGTAGTGCGCCTGAGAGCCAGAGTCCTTCTTTCCGCTCTTTCTTCCCATCCCGTGACTTTTCCCTTTAAAGTCAGCGTCCATTTGCGACTCCTCTAGTGTTGCAAATGTTCATAGGCTGCGGTGACTACTTTCCATCAGGTATCCCGCCTGCCTCTTCGTTTGCCTAATACATTAAAAAAACACAATCCTGTGTCTATTAAAAAATGCATCAGATAACGCAAAATTCATACAATGTAACTTTTGCTTCTATTTATTTGATTCAGGGCACACGCGAGTACCATAACTGAATTTTACGATATGACTCGTAAAGACGTAAGCAAGTTGAAACAGTTTTCGAACTGGTAACATTACGGCAAATTGTTTCACACTTTAAGTGATTCTACTTAAGACTGAAATGTTTAAACTAGTACTTAAGTATAAATGTGACTAATTTAACAGTATTCAAAGCGTGACTCAAATGAAAATGAAATGAAGGCTTGACTAATTAACAAATGTGCTATGAAAAACTAAATTTTTATAAACAATTTTAGCAAGTAGTAAATTAGCGAAAACATAAATATTAATATTATAAATGCGAAAGTAACTCAGTCTACGAGCAAACTGCTGGAGAGAATGTAATGGAGATAGTTAATAATTAGTTATAATAAACAATTCTTGGAGGTTACGAGATTAAAATGAGGCTTTTTACGCAAGAATTTCTCCTCACTCCATCGTTCCATTTACGTCAATAAGCTGTATTTTAATAAGGCACTAATCTGGAGGCTCCAATTCGAAGTATAATAAGATGTCTTTTAAGAAGAAAATCAGTAATCCGGATTATGACTTCCGAGCTTTATTATTTTTTTCACATTTAGCTTTTATATCTAAAGTGGGACAATTAATCCTATTAAAATATCTTTTGACGTTCTTACTGAAGGTTTGATTTATGTGCTATGTGACTTTTCAAATTAACGTCCACCAGTCATCGATTTTGTAATAGTTGGGAAGTTACTTTTGGATGTTTTCGATTGATTTCTATACATTTGTTCCTAAAGCATTGTTGCACAAGCTTGGTCAAATAATACAATGTACAATTACACCATTCTATTGGATCAGGGGGTTACTACCATGTCCTAAACAGTATTATTATAATACTACATCGTATGTTCAAACAAAAGAAGTAAGACTAGAATAATATTGATTAGGACATGGTAGTACCCCCCAGTGGGCTGATATTTCCTAAATCTTATTTTAACCTTACTTTGAAATTATATACCACGACTTAGTAAAGTATAATAAGCAGTTCATGTACCCACGTGTGGGTTGCAAGATTGTTATAAGATTAGAATAATACTACTGAAGAGATGATAGTAAGCCCTCGGATAGTAAAATTAGTAAATTATTGGTACATTGCCCGAATCCGTGAAATATTTGACATACAATAATTTTAAAAATAAATTGGAAAAATAATAAAAAGTGATTTTTATTCTTTGGTCAAAGGCCACTTTAACGGTAAGGAACAGTTATGTAGCTCAGAGCTCTAAACAATGCCCTAAAAAGTCTGAATTCTACCATCCAATACTTGGTCGAATTGACTACACCACTACACTTGGCAGATAATAAACGATGTTACTTGACTGCAAAAATATTAAATATACCTTAGTCCCAATGTTTCCCAACTGAACTTCTGGTGGTAGAGTGATGTGAGGTCGGAATGTGGGTGGCGTGATGACGGTGGGTTTTTTCTTCTCTTGCTGGGTCTGTATCGGACTTTTGGGTACTGGCGGGGCTGATGACCTCCACACGGTGGGTTGAGACGTGATAAGCCACGGCGGTGACGGTCGATTCGTTGTACTTGTCGTTGATGCTGTAAAGATGGTTAGATTAATGTCATAATTGAGACAGCGTTGTCAATGTTCTGTAGTGCATAACCAGACGCGATGGAGAAATAAATTTCCATCCTACAAATGAAGAACCCTTAAGGATTATCATTCAAGATTGTGGAAGAATTCGAAGCGTATTAGTCGTCTCGACATACTCGCAATTCATAAGTGAGTACAGGTTTTAGGCGGAAAAAACCGGGAAAATCTTCTATTTCGTCATGACGTCAATTAAACTTTCCTCCAAATAACTAACTTAAAGAATTAAAACCCGACTACGGTAAAGGAGCATCAAGATCTTATATTTTTAATGTTGATCGATCGGTTAAAACTTAATTTTTTTTTCAAAATCAATCAAATGCCATGCATTTTGATTAGATCCGCTAAAATGTTTTTCGAATCTATTCTTTTGTTACAAGTCTGTCAAACATAAAAAGCCTACCCATCTTGCAATGATCTCGAACAGATTGATATCTCATTAGAATTCGGCCCAGTAGTTTTTTGAGTCACGATCGAAAATCCATACAAACAAAATACATAACACTGCCTTTGTCGTCCAAAAAATGTCACAGTCTTGACTCCACCAGGAAACAATATTATCATGCCGGTAAGAAACAGCTCAATTATTGCAAAATTTCGGCGGAAGTCTTCATTGAAAACTTTTTACAAAATACTTACGAAATTAAAAATAATGACAAAAAATATTACCTGGTACACATTGATAATGCGCTTCAAGATATTTTTGTGTATTTGGACACGGGTCGCCAAACATGTTGGTACTGGCCAGTATACTGCAATTTTGGTGCATACTGCATCTGTGGACACGAAATAAAAACTTGTAAAGAGAATAAATCCAATTTGTTCGGTCAACTTGATTTCTTGTTGGTGTGTTGTGATATTAACTCGACCAATGATTTAAAATCCAAAAAAACGATTGCCATAAATCGTTTAAGTTATTTTGCAGTAAGCTCCTGGCCTATAGAAACTAGCCTATGTCACTCCCACAATAGAGACGAATCCAACGACACTCTATATGATAACACTTACACAAACGTTAAAGAAGTTCGTACTTAGAAATATGTTTGCATACTTAATACTTGCAAAAATATAGTGATGAATGCATTCCTTCAACGTAGCACAGTGTTAATATAATATAACATAAATATTACACGCCATTTTAACAGTAATGGGTTAATGATAATATAAAGATGGTCCTAATCGATGCGTCCACTCTATATCTTTTAATCTAGGTATACCACGTGAATTTTGTGCATAACCTACGTACATAAAAATTACCCTCAATTCCACGTAGCAGACATGTCGGACTGTAATCATAGACCAAGTTCGGAGAAAATTAAATATTCGTCACGGCCGAGTTTATCGTGTTAGCTCGCGAGATTGCTCATAAACTCCCCAATTCTCACATAAATCACTAGGAAACTCGATTGTCCCTTGCATAGTTTAGGTACCTATTAAATCTTAAAAAATGGGAAAAGCTTGTAATTCGCTTTGTAGTCAGCTCTGCTTAGGTTAGTAGGTAGTTTGATTACAAAAATAGTTTAGACGTAGTTATAACTACATTTATGTTGCTAATTACTTGGGTTAAGTTAAACCTATTTAATTTTACGATTAATGGAACATTGGTCGGAATTCAATTATAATATTTCCGTACTAGCTATTTGCAGTTGGAATGTATTGGAGAACATTTTCCGACTACAATAAAAACTTGCTTTTGGGTTGACGTTCAGTTCAGTTCGATTTTATTAACATAGATAGAAAAAAAGTTATACTTCGCATTCAACAAATTTTCTCATTACGAAAATACGTCAACACGAAGAGTTTTGTACTAAATTTAATACCTAATGCACTAAATCCCGGTCTAAATTCAATTGTCCTTATTCCAAAACACACTGCACGAGCCCGTTGACCGTTAAACCAAACTTTCCAATTACGCTAAACTGTAACAAATTAAAACCGCATGATAGAAATTTAAGCCTGGAATAATACATGAAATTGCACCTATTATTGAGCTTCGAATGCATTATCACTTAAGTTTATTGTAACTAAACTATTGATTATTGTAATTGAAATTACTAATGAAACTAGCATTTCATAATAGTCATCATTCGGGACTTTAAATTATGAATTCCACTATATTTATTTTTCTCTATGATTATGAATCTCAACATAGATTGATTATGATATTTCTAAGCTTGACTTTTGCCTATTTTATTTGTCTGCATGCGTGTCTATGGATACCCTGTGTCACAGGATGGTGTCACAGGCACTCACAGTATACATATAATAAAGTCAACGAGTATATTTATAACAAACAAAAAAAATATATTTATAAGTATAATATTTAAGGCTAAATCACGTTGGACATGTACCTGTTTTCATTGTAGCCCAGTAAAACACATTAATATGAATAATTCATATTAAAATTGCAAATGAATCGACAAATAACACGACCAAATAACTATCAAATGCCTAATTATTACTTAGTGTAGTTTAAATAATAATACTTCGAAACCATTTTCTCCTCATAATCCGCTGTAAATAAATTCTCAAAAGGAATCAAACTGAACCCAAACCAGAAAAAAACTAGTTAACCCTAAAATCTTGTACAATATTATATACTGAAGGATAACGGATACAGAACTCTATTTTATCTAATAACACAAATTTGGCAACTTCATATAATACCACTGTCACACACGACACATATTTTGTAAACGTAGAATTACTGTTCAGTGAGCTATCGGATTTGAGACGTATTTGCTTAATTTAATGTAAATATACAGAGTAATGTTTAATTAAATCGGAAACACAATCAGTGTGTGTCGTGTGTATATGTGTGTCATGGGATTGGAGACAAAGGTGCAAAGGATCGGGATGTTAATACAAACCTAATCTGGTTTAATTAAGTGCGTGTATCGTACATTCTGATTGTCGCACTTGATTTGGATCGTGTGATAAATCGAAACTGTGCCTCATGTACCTATGCTTGTATCTCCCTTTTTAGGAAACTCTTTTACATTCATAAAATCAAATTAATTTACAAGGATCGTAATTTTAGTCTGTACAAAGTTAAATTGTCATTTTTTATCTGAATTCATGCGAAGCTAGTGGTGTCTGGCGCCTATAAAATGTGTAACTTGTGTGTTTCTTATGGCCCACCTCAAAAGAAAGTTCATACCGCATCTTGCACGGGCGCATTAAAATCGAATGGGAATCCTGATTGTGGATGATCACCACGACTTCGAATAGCGACATGGACGAAGAAAGGTAAAAAGCAACGTAACCTCTTTATGCACTGGGTGACTGTCAAGGGAGCTGTAGGTGTCAAATAATACGATTTCTGAAAAACGGATATCTTTGGATCTATATTTTCTCATCAAAAGAACTAGTAACTATCAATAGAAATAATAATATTGGATAACAAACCTGCTGTGCAGAACCCGTAAACTCTTGGTCGACATGCAGTTCACGCTCCAGTCAGTGTTCCCATGGTCGTTGCAAATAGTGATGGAAAACCTCCCGTAGTTGGCTCTGATTAGATGGATCACGGAGCCTTCCGGGCAGCCGATCTTCAAGGTCTTCCCTTCGCACGCGTACGCCGTTTCGTATCGTATATCTGGAAAAGAAGATAATTAATTATTATATTATATGTTTATTCATGGTTCAATGAGGTATGTATGAGATTATTGTAATTGTAAATGTTACAATATTACAATATAAAATATATTTTTGAGCTAATATGCAAAAGACGTCAACCATTAATCATGGCGAACAAATTTAATTGCAGAAAATTGTACCGATATTTGACGTTAAACATGTAGCCTAAATAACAATTCAATATAAAGTACTATTGAAGCTATATCAGGAGCTAACTTTAAATAGAAGTTTTTCCCATTAAGGAGTAAATTAGAACGCAACATACAAATAAGTCGTTTTGAAAAAACATATACCAAATCCTTCAAACTAGCAGCAGAACATCTCAGCAGAAATAAAAATAGGAAAAATGGACGCAAAAAGTAAATATATGATTTCTACAGCCTTTCATGTTTTCGGATTGACACAAAAGATTGGCAAAGTGCGAAAGGAAACAAACAAAGCCAATCAGACTTCGTTAATTGTGTTTCATTGTTTATGTTACATCAAGTTCCAAGATTAATATTGGGGGTAGAAATCACGAAATTACTTCACGGTCGCCCGTCATTCTTTTACTCAAACCTTTTGTCCACAAAGCTGAAAAGCGTTCACCCAGAACATACCGTCCACAATAAATCCAATTAAACGCCCCCGATATTGTTCATCGAATCGTTTCGCCCAGAAACCATTGGCCCATTCAGAGCCGAGCGATCAATGGACGACAAAACGAAAAACTGTCGACTCAACGTTTCATAATCAATTTCTGGACGATTCATCAGTCAGGAAACAAACGCAAGAATATTTTTCAAATTTTTCGATAGTTACGTACATACGTTGAACGGTTTTGGCACAAATTGAGCTCAAAGTGCAAGTGAGTTAGGATCTAAAGTGCAATGGATGACTCTGGTGGAAGATTTATCGTTGTAACTTCATGAGCAGAATAAAGGGTGTTAGGTGTGCATATTCTTAGGATCGAGTAATAAATCTGGCCAAATTAATGGCGGCACCGACAGATCGTTTAACGCGTTTTCGCTACGTCATACAATAAAATGAGGGCTTAGTACATAATATACTAGAGTGGATCTTCGAAAAGGGCTGTATGTTGCAAATTGGAAATATCGATTGCTTAGTCTTTATTTAGCAGTAATATGCCGGTACAAAACTGAGGTAAATTTAACCATGCTTACAGGTTTTGAATCGACAAGGATTTTTCGATTTTCCGATTCATTTAGTGTTGAAAACGTTAGGGGACGGTGACTACTAACAATATCTCATAGTCAGACTTAAGTAACTTATGTTTACGTTAATTTTAATATGATAGAAAAGACTATTATACATAGAGGTAATGCACAACATATAAGCAAAAGTACACAAAAAAGAGATCAATCCTTAAAATTGGAATGCCGAAATTCATATTACAGTAGTACACTAGTAATTACACAATATTAAATACAAACAAAAAGCAACATTTTCACTGGCGCCGCAATAATCATCAAAATACCGAAGCAATTAATCAAAACTTCAAGAGCGATTTAATGTCGCTACAGATTACCGATAAGCCTCTCCGGCTCGCGATAAATTATACCCACCTTTAAAAACATTGGTTAAACGCGTGTTTTACAAAACTTTCTCTGTAGTGGTTAAGGCAGCGGGCTTATTGTAAGCGAATAAGCGACATTTCGTGATTTTATTTTTAGCTCTCTGCAGTCCTAACTCCTGCATAGATAAAAGGTCCTCCAGAAGTCTCGTTTTAGGACTTGTGGAGACCGGAGCAGTAAGAGTAGCTCAGCGTGATGGCCTCACAGAGGTCCAAGCAATAAGAGTGCCTCAGTATGAGGCGTCATACTGATGTAGTAAAAGGGTATGTGAGTTAAGCACAGGGGAGATAACTCTCCCCCCGAAAAGTGCCTGAAAAGCCAAATGCTAGAAACATGCATAGTGAGATCAATCAGTGTTTCCGGCATGTTTTCTGTAAGCACTGATGATTCCACCGATTTTTAGTGGGTGGGTGGAACGCCACATATCCCGCTACGTTCCCCAAGCTACCAGGAATCTTTGGATGATTTTTTGCCTCGTGGAATAAAAACGCCCACCCTGACATCGATCTAGCACAATAAACAATGATCACCAAACCAATCGCATGTGTAACCAAACAGACCAATGAGCATTGTGCTCAAATTACATGGCGGCTGTTATTATATTAAACAGCAACGTACTACTCGTTACTCGCAAACATTATGACAACTGTTTTAAAAATATTTATACCCAAATTTAAATTCCAAAAATAATACAAACAGCAATTCCACGGAACATTAGTGATGGGAGCCCATGCATATTTTATCGATATGGAACAACCGTCTGTTTAATATCGAATTAATTATCGATAGTAACTAATTGCAGTAATTAAGATACGTTGACGTGGAATCAAAATTGTCGTTTATGTATAAATGTGATTGAAATTGTACACTACTATCATTAAATCTATTTGGATATTAATGGAGATACCATTTAATTACAGGTAAGTTTCAATAATATATAAAGGTTATTTGGAACATTAGGGTGCGCAATTAGTTTCCGAAAACACTAATCTATTTTTAATTGCGGTCTATATTTAGAAGTGTTTGCTGAACATTAACTATTTTTATTTTCGGCGTTCGAATTATTATTGTGTTCGTTAATATATAATAATATTTCACACGATACGTTCTAACGTAATAGTGAAGAGCAGGGAGTTTTTTTCTAAATCATGTCCGGATTAGGAGCAATGTTTTTTTCTAAATCATGTCCGTATTATAAATTAATTATCACGCCGAAGGAAAACGTGAGCAAACATACATACTTGAGAGTTCTACGAATAGATATGTAAAGTCTACCAATCGGTAAAAAAATCGAAAAGTTGATGGGGGTTTTATATGCAGCCCTAGAACATAACTCTAGGTTAACAGATTCATCCTGAAGACTAAGAATCAACGCCCCGAGTTCCCTTTGGATCTGTGTTTCCTTGTTATCTATCCTTTCTTTGTTATATCATCTGTATTATACCTTTTAAACCATGAATACATCAACTACACTGTTTGTAAGGCTTTTAAATTTAATATAAGAAAATTCATTACGGGGTTTCAGAAAATAGCACAAGTATAAAGCAATCTATCAATCTGAAGTTGCACTAATGCTGTTACACACTAGGCGTAGACTAGGAGCATACCCAAATGTTCATTTATGCAAAATCACGGTATTTTGCATAGTATTTAAGTAGCAACAGGCCATGCAAGATGGTAAGTTGTCACTGTCAGTTGACACCTGTAACCTTCGCAGGAGTAATATTTAGAGTCGATCACAAAGACGTTGCTACTCCTGAAGTTCTGACGACTGAGATGTTGGCCTCATGTATGAACTTTTCAACCGAAACATAAAAAAGATCATCACGGTAGAAATAGGTAAACGAACCATACATAACTTATGAAATCGTTGTCTAAATAATGAAATACTTATACTATATAAGTATTTCATTATTTAGACAACGATATAGGTTGTTTAAAACTTACACTAACTTTACAACTTTCCGATTACAACCTATAACTTGTTTTATTTATTCTCTATTAGAACGCTACATTTCCCTGAGTACTGTTGGCTATTTTCAGCTACTATTACATAAAGCCGCGGGCTGTAAAGATTACAATCACGATAAAAACAGCTTCGGCGCTAAAATACTCCCAATCTGTAACGACGGCTACCGTGCCCACATATAAAATAGCTTAAGACATTTTTTATCGACAATCGTTAACCACCACTACGGTACACGCGAAAGTGCACTTTGTATCGATATAAGCGAATCGATACGCGAAAACCTATTTTAAATCACTCCAGAATAGCACCTCGTATCGCAGGATCTAACCCAACCCTGGCTAGGGGGTGGTGAATAATAAAAATGATTTATTGTTTTTGTCCAGTACTACTTGTTATAGGGGTCGAAAACAATTTACAAGGTGCTTTAGAAAGGGATAAGGTAATTATTCTGGAAACGAAGTTTATAGCGTTTGTTACTGGTAGGAACACGGTTTGTGGGATAACTATGTAAGGGAATGAGTGACAAAGTTAGTCAATTAAAAACATAGAAAATACCAATGAAGAGAAAAAAACTTGATAACGAACAGTATTCACGAGAATTAAACATCGTCCCTTTATTTAATTACGTTAAGAATTTGGGTTTCGCCGTCATAACACAAATATTACCTGAAGTACGTTCATAATTTCATTCAAACAAATTCATTCGACCATAGACAATATATATTTTTTAAAACGAGCTGCTATACCCTTAGATAGATTTTTTTCTCTACGTTCAAGCTATATTTAATGCAGAGCAGTGTTGTGCGCATTCCAACTATGTAGAATCATACCACTTTTTATTTTTAAACCATGTCCTATTTCCTATTTTTTACTTAGCGTATGTATATTTATCATATACCTACGAGTATAATATTTTTTGTACTCAATGGCTTGGGCAGTTAGTTCACGTTTTTAGTCCGGACCTTTAAACCTTATGAAGCTTCAAGAGTGTTGAAAATAATGAAACATTAACAGCAAATAAGTACGTTGTATGCCAAAACTGCCATTTTAAACATTTCTTCGGAGCTTTATTTCTACTCAGGCGAAAGCTTTTCAAGATGGCGGCGCTGAAATGAAAATCTCCTGTCATGTCGAAAAATAAAAATATATTTCCTCACCTCGAGTAAAATATTTTTATATTTTCACTTGCATATGGACCAGGATGCTTTTTTACTTTTATACTTCGGACCAGTCGGATTCCTGACTTAATGCAGTTGGTACCTGGATAGTTTTCTGTGACTGTAAAAATTCCTTATCTATTTTTAAAAAGTGAAAGTTTTACTCCTTTTTTAATGTAGCTCATTCTACGTGGTAATAAGGGGTAAGTGCGACCAATGCCTATACTACTAATTCAATTGGGTGGGATGGTACATATGGAGTAAGTACTGAAGTCTTTTGTATATTTGTCTTGCCACGTAAAACTGCTACTTTGCAAAAATAATACCATAAAAACTAAAAATGTATGGCATTCATACATGTTTAAAAATAGCTCTAAAATTATAAATAGAAAAGTATTAATTCACAAACTTGTTACCACACAACAGACATGTTACTATTTCAAATGCCCTTCATTATCCTCAAACAGAAGCACTTACTCGCAAATGTTAAACAGTAATTACATTCGTATTTTACTAAGCAATTCCTTTTCAAATGCTGTAACTACCCTACATTTCTCAAATTAAATTACCAATTTGCTTTTACACTTGGGATAAATCGTACTCACTTGTTATAAAGTCGAATTTCGCTCGCGCAAGCCGTAAAGGATAATAAGCTCGTATCATGGAACCTCGTTAGCGAATACATGTGACTGTCATTTGATATCCGGACGCCGAAGTGTGCGGATGTGCTCTGCAAACTGCTATTTGAAATTAAATCCTATTCGTCTGGTGTACGGTTGAATTTCATTTGTCTATATTAACAGAAGCAAATGCAACAATGCCGCTTTTGGTGATTTAATTTTGTGTCCCATTAATCGACGTCAGCGGTGGCCTACGGGATTAGACCGAATTTTATTATCAGAATTTTACGGTACCATTATATCGGCTTTGTGTTTTCGAATACACAATTTATAACAAAATGGCGGAAGCATTTATGAATCTGTTTACGAAGGAACCGAAATGGAGGATGAGATATAAGAAGTATTGCACGTAATCTTATGATTTGTTGTACGTTGAAGAAAATATATAAATAGCGATGGAGATGAAGGAATACAAATACTGAATAAGAAGAAGCAATATTTTTATTCGG
>DWNK01000062.1:0-16188 GCA_018250315.1 Hyalothyrus neleus pemphigargyra | reverse complement strand
CATAGTCCTACTGCTTTTAAATATGTGACTTAAATATAATGTATTTAGCGCAGATTTCATGTCAATTTCCCTGCCAAGCATAAGATACTTTGTTAAAAGTTAGATACATCTTTTGTTTTATTATTATGGAGCTGTTCATGCGAAATATCAAAAAATCATGACATAAATCATCTTTTCTGCTTTATAAACGCAGTTCTGGATTGAAGAGTGTGATATAGCGGTAAAACTTATGAGGCTTTCATACAGAAAAGTGTATGTTTCACGCAACCAGTCTCAGGTTCCATGTCCTCTCTAAAATTGTGATATAAAGAAGCAATCATCATTAGGTAAACTGCAAGCTATAAGCGCATAAAAATCAGCGGCTAGATGAACCGCTGAACTTTAACTTGTTTTTCTTTATATTGAAGTAGCAAACGTCCATGCAGGCCACTTGATAGTCACTGTCGCCCACAGACATCTGTAATCATGCAGAACATGAGTCCTATCTGAATTCGATCACAGATACGTTGCTACTTCTGAGAACTACGATGTATGAGCCGGCATCCACAACTTTCCACCGAGACCTAAAAAAATGCTTTACGGTAGAAATTAATGCGGAAATAGTATCTCCCCGGACGAACCATACTGGTCTACTATGTAGGGTTTTTTTATTTTTATGATTTATTTAGTGCACAGTTCACAGTAACATAAGCTACAGGATTATGCGCGACCCAAAAAGACTGGTTTATAATAATCTGTCTCGTGAAAAAAAAACTTAAAAAAATTTAATTCGTTTTAGGACATTGCTGGAGTGGTGGCTATGCTGGGGACTTATTGCACTGTTGAGCCCTACATTGACGCCAAATATGACATCCACATACAAAAAATTGGCACCAACTACAAAGCATTCATGTAAGTTAATCTTAGATTGTAAAGATATGTTTTATTTATTTATTTTGTATCTAAAATATTAAAATTCATTCCTTTTTTTACTCGCGTTGATTTAAATACACAATAAAGGGTTTTGATAATTAAATAAATGATTTTAGTCCAAGTACTTTTTAAGGTTTTATACCCAACGCTGCTAACTGAACCCTATTATTACTGAAGCTCCGCTGTCTGTTCGTCCGTCCATCTGTCACAGGGCTGTATCTGTTGAACTGTAATAACTAGATGCTTAAAATTGTGTACTCCTGTGGCCACTTTAACCAATAATATTTAATTTAATAATAAAAATAAAAAAAAATGTTTATTTTTCGGTAGGTAGTATAGAACTCTTCGAGTGAGAGTATAATTCTAAAAGTTTTAACGTTGTTCTTATCGAAATATTTTTTTCACCAATCGAAAAGAAAAATAACGATAACACATGTACGCCTGTCTGTTATGAATGTCTGTAAAACGACGTATGAAGCGGTGAAATCCCTATTCATATTTGTGCAGGCGTTTCATGCGCCTATGAATTTTAATATTTCTAGTACAATATGTGAGTTTTTCTGTGACGAACATTTTTTTTATTATGAAGTTATTATTTTGCTTTTTTATGTTATAGGCGCAAATCTATATCTGGAAACTGGAAGACTAACCAAGGGTCTGCAATGCTTGAGGCAATAGGCATGAACGACAGATATAAAATGTGGATTGATGAGGTAAGAGATCTATTTGATTACAAAAAATCATTCATTTATTCGCCATTCCAAATTTCACAAAAAGATCATGTGAAAGAAAATAAATAAAAAAAAATTAAATAGGTACTTATTCATTAATGTCAAAAAAACTACATTTTTCTACCACCAACGTAAAATTAAATATTTATAAAAAAGAAAATAAAATTATCCAGGTCATCAAAATAAAACAAAATTGATCTATGAAAATTAACTAAGATTATATTTTTTGTGTATTAATAGACAGGTCTATAAATACCTGGTAACATAAATATTCATTACATAGGTAAATATACCCAGCTTAACCTAATAAGTATTATGCATTTATACCTTCAGGTGAGCGAAATCTTCGGCGGCTTGGAAGTGTGCGCACTAGAGCTGGTAGTAGGTAAGGACGGTCGCGAGCACATCATCGAGCTGAACGACTCCGCCACATCCTTCATGGGCGACTCGCAGGAAGAGGATCGCCGCCATCTTGCCGAGCTCGTGCTGCAGCGCATGCAGGTAAACTGTGAACATAATCTAAACACATAACTAAACTGTAGATAAGTGAACCGCATCTGTACTACATTAAATATTTTTTAGTAAATCTTATTTTTATAGTCATTATATTTTTCAAATGTGTGTCTATCTGTTTCTTAACGCATCAAGCAATAGCCAGTTATTGAATTATGATAAAATTTGGTATAGTACTAACTAATTATCTGAATTTTTTGCGGCAATAAAATGTCTTATTCCCAAGGGAAAGTATAAATAAGTACTATAAATGTTTTTAAGCTCACGCGAACGAAGAAGCGGGAACAGCCAGTCTAATATAAAGGATTCTATATGGTGTATATTCGCCGCGAGAACATTCAGAGTTTCCGACCTGTCTCCCGACATGTCACTTTCAATACATCAAAACTGTGGCTGTGGTGAAAGTGTGTCCATGAATAATTTTAACTTCAACCATTGCGAGTAATCAATTTCCCCAATTCCAGTCGGTTTGCCGGCCCGGCATAACGAAGACGACGTCGCGCAGCTCAGTGTCAGGCAGCGGTGCGGCGTCCCCTGAGGAGCGCGCGCCGGTGCCCGGGCCTGGAGGTCCTGGGGGGCCCGGGGTTCCTGGGGGGCCGGGGGGACCGCCTGCCGCGCCGCCGCCAGCGCCGCTCGCCACGTCCGCCAGCATCGACCGCCCGCTACCGCCCATCCCGGCTGAACCTTCCCAGCCGCCACCGCCGCCACTTGCGCGCCGGGATTCGCAAGGTAGCTGGCAATTTGGCCCACATGGCACAATGGTCATTATACTGGTCCGGAAAAGGGTTCCTAGTGGAAATATAAATGATGGGTTTAGATGCCTTTCCTGGGACATGGTTGGTATGGATCCGTGATACCCATGACACAGTTCCAAGTGTGAGACTATGAGGTAGAAAGTGTTTATAAATGTATGATATTAGATTGCTGGTTCGTTTCCACGCATCAGGGCCTTGTTCCGTCTTAGGGTACTTAAATAGCAATTGAAGAACAGTACAATATAGTACATGTTTTCCCTATAAGTTAATCTACTAGTCCATTTGTAAGTGAGGGAGGCCTGCACCATACGACGCTTCAATGCGAATTAGTGGACGTCAAATATCTATGTAAAATTTTATATTTTAAACAAATTTCGATCGACGAATCGACCGCCACATCTAAGTTATAATAATAATATATAAGACCGGGCTATGTTTTTGGATTAAAAATTAAAGGGATATTTGATTAAAAAATATTGCAGTTTATTTTAATTGATTTGTGTATCGTGTTTTAAATCTGCTAGAAGGTTACAGATAATATTAAACTGGTACTTATTTAAATGACATGTATAAGTCGGAAACCTTCTCTTTCCGCGACTTCCATTCCATATTTCATAAATGACAAAAAAAAATCTTCGCAGTGTTGTATTACTATTACTTGTTCCAGCATCTCAATCGTCAACCGTATCGTCAACTTCAGCAGCGGGTACGGGTACGGCGGCGGGTACGGGTACGGGTCCGGGTACGGCCACAGCGGCCACGGCACGCGGCGGGTTCGCGCGGCAAGGCTCGCTCAGCGCCGCGCTCACGGAGGACGCCGAGGACACCATGAAGAACCTCCGCAAGACCTTCGCTGGCATCTTCGGCGACATGTAAATCCACTCTCTCTGTACCCTTAGTACACGTTTTGCTCGTTTTCGACAACTCGATCGTCGAAAACGGAAACTTTCGACATCGGATTTAATTGGCTGTGAGCGTCTCGTTCATCAATAGCTCTCAGCCAATAAAATAGGCAGAATCGGAAGATGATACGCAATAGTGTACCGAACATTTTTTGATTGCAACTCATACTAAGGGTACTGTTCGCTATGAAGTTACATTTATACGTCGTTCTTAGTTAGCAACACAATTGACGCCAGATATTACTCCTGTTTGGCATGAGACAGATATCTATGGGCGATAGTGACCGACTCCAGATAGGACTCCTGTACTGCGGGGTCGACAGATGTCAGGTTTACCAAACTCCCTGCTCGCTATAAAGTTACACAAAGTTACACTCGCTATAAAGTTATACATAATAGATGAGCTGAACATGAGACGACCTTATTAGTCCTCAGGAGTAGCAACACGATCGACTCCAGATAGGACTTCTATTTTGCATGGAGTTGACAGGTATCGGGCGGCAGTGTCTTACCATCTGGTGGCCTGCTTACTTATTTGCTACGTCATCAACATAAAAAACATATAATTGTAAGTGCGTCTTTCTGTCTTTAAAATCCTGACTATATCTTCTGCGACATGTTAATTGTTCTCAAAATTCCAAGACGTCGCTACTATGTATGGCACTGTTATTTATCTATAAAAATATGCCATTAAATATTATTTTTAGCTGTTATTTTTTTTAATGATCACAATTTGGTCAGACATATAACCAATGTTTAATATGTCTAACTTTATTATCTTTCAATGAAAGTTAATTGGTATTTAATTGTTAAAATATGTGATGTGATAATGATAATCCAAACACATCCATCTATAAGACCTAATCCGTATTGTATGTTTGTGCGTAAGAGCCAAAGCTGAGTATTACTCCGATAAAATAAATATTAATGCAATTAAAGAAAACTTCAATCGTCAAAAATAATAATTGCGTGGCCTAATATATTGCAAAGCCCGGCTTATATATTTTGGTCAGATATCTATAGACAGAATAGTAATAAAAGATTTTATTAGAATGGTAAAAGAGTGAAGGATTCTTTTACCAATCTAATATTTTTTTTGTAATAAATCGCGGTAGTAACGAAAACTTGCAAATATTGTAACTTCATAGCGAACTATAGGTATAGTGGATCATCTTTCTGCTCACCCAAATAATTTGCAACAATCTGATCTCAAACATGACTGTACAACTGAATATTAACCTTAACCTAATACACAATCCAATGGGTTTTGTATAAATTGATCAGCACCTAGGTATTGTTGCTCCAAATCTTTTATCCATAACTGCTTACAAAGAACGGATCACCGATCAATAACTATCTTATTAAAATTGTATGAGAAAATTCCGATTAAACAAACATGTTAATGACACAATACCTACAATAACCTGCTGAACTTTCCATGCATAATATCAAAGTAATAACTTTGATGGATGACCCGTCTTTGTTGAATGTGTTTAATTTTCATACTACGTCGATTATAGTATACTTATACTCGTATATAAAGTAGATCTCTAGACACTGAATAGATGAATTATCATCGATACCGTAAAATTTTTATAATAAAACGTTTTATAAAATTCTCCATCGACTCGTGCTCGGACCGAGCGTTCGTTGACCGCGATAAAGACACCCGTTAAAATAGTATTAAATGTAAAATAAATATAGATTTTTTACCATAAGTTTATTATAAAATATGAAAAATACGAATCAACTGAGCTACATTGTGATCGAACCCGTTTGTTACGGCAGTAGAACTTCTGTCACTGTCCCGCTGAGCTCTTCGACTCTCTTCTGCTGCACGCCTCCTTGTAGAGCGTTTCAATTCGGTCAGGGGGGATACTACCATATCCTAATCAGTATTATTACAATCTACTACGTACGTTCGAACATACGAAGTAGGAATATAATAATACTGACTAGGACATGGTAGTAACTCCCCAGGCCATCTATTATCCCTGCATTTTTCTCTCAGGGGCAATTTATAATATCTATTTATTTCTCCTTATATATCTTAGTATTATTTGGTTTATAACGTCTAAATTACTTTTAATCTGGTTTTAATTAAGCTTTTAATGTGGGCACAAGACTTCACATTGAATTTATTGATTGGCTTTTGTTTTAATTTATGTGCGGCCCAAAGTATAATAATCATAAATAAATACAGCATAGAAAATTCTTTTTTTAACATTTTTTTAACACTTTTAATACTTTTTTTAACACTAAATGCGACTTTATAGAAGTATAAACCATACTGTTCTTAAAAACCAGGATAAGTAAACAGACAATTTATATAATTGCCTTTCGAGAAAAAAATCAGGAATCAATAGATGGACTCACCGTTCAATTTACGGACTATATATAAATACTTGAATGTTGCTTGTAATCGATGTCTAATGTACCTTAGGAAGACGAATGTTTGGGCAATAATTAGAATCTAATACGTTGTTATAAGCATTCTAACTTCATCTTTAATGTTCCTTCCCAAGTAGGACCAAGATTGTAGCTTCTACGCGTGCAATAGCATATTGTTTCTTGTAAAAAACAAACTTAATGCTGAATGCTATAGTTATTCAGACTAATCATCTGTTTTATGATTTCAATATTTGATTATGCAAACCAGTTAAAATCTGTTTTATTTATTTTAATATTTTTAGGCATCTAAGCATCATTGACGTTGTTGATTTTGTAAAAGCAAATATATAAAAGATTAGAATGCTGAGTATGAAAACAGAACACAATGTATATGAGTAATTGAATGACGAAGAAATGAAAGTTAAAAGAAAAACATTGCTTGATACTAAGCAAGATGGTTACGATGAGACAACGATACAACTTGTAGGAGATGAGCATGGGCATGCTACTTAAGACAATATTGTTAAAAGCAAATATTACTCCACATTTTATATCTTATTACTAGTTAAATCTTGTAGTCTAAGTACTGTTATAACTGTGTGTACTCATCCTAAAAATATTTTAATCATGTTCTGAAATAAATCCGTTTGCAAAACTTTCGTTTCATGTTAAACCATTAACAGCCATTACTCGTTCTGCTATATAGGCTTATATAACTATGTATTCCTATGTATACATTATTGTATTATTTGTATCGTATATAAGCATTTACTTCAGAAGTGATTGTAGTTTCACAGTGTGATGTTAAACGTGTTTCATATCAAGGAAGTCAATGTAATCAATATTGTTATCAACATTGCGCTTTTCTACCGTTTGAAGATTTTCAAATTTTAAATTAAGCTTACTATATAACGATATATTATTCTTTAGCTAAATATAGTAGATATTCCTAATATATAAGTAGTTGAATAAATGCAGCGGGAGATAGAGAATTATTTTAGTAAATTTTGTTTTAATACTTATTAGTATTCCACTTGTTATGATACATTCAACAACGAAGTTAACTGTATACAAAGCCTTAAGTCAAAATCTATTACTAGATCAGCAAACATTGTCAGAGTTTTGATATGTTGGGTACATTTATTTGCCTTGGCCGTTCTAATAAGTTTCATTAACTGATAGCAAATTGTTCTACATTGTTGGGCCTTGGCGAAGTCTAGCGAGATCGGACAATGTTTTGCTTAGATTATATACAGCACTCGTAGCTAGATTTTGACACGAATCCTCTAGTTCTTAATATGTAAGAGTCTATAAATGCGCAATTAGACGACTATCGTTGTCAATACGCCGTAGATAATAAATGCAGAATATATACCTATGTTATTCGGTTAAAGTTTTAGTCGTTGATTCAAATTTTATGTTAGAGCATTTAGACTAGATCGATTGATTCTGCATTTCATGAATACTAATATTATATAGTATAAACACTAATTATAATGCTGTTGTTGTTGTTGCTAAAATAAACAAGTTATACAATATATACTCGTATTGAAGAACTAAGCAGTTGCATCGCGTTAATAAGAACGATATCAAATATATTAAAGCTCTACGATGAATAAATAATTTTGTTTCAATGTGCAGCTTAACAAAATCTTATAAAAATACTTCAAGCAATCTTGTGAAAAGGGTTGGGTTTGTAAAGGAAAATATGAAATGTAATATCGACTCCATTAATGCGATGTAACTTTTAGTGTTATATGTAAAGACATGGTATGTAACTGAAGATGTGGAATGATAAATCGAAATTTTCTTTTCACGAGATCAAATTTTATGTTAACAGCGTTGGCCTGAACATTCTTGGTGCCCTAGACAAAAGACCTTTTAATAAAACTCGTGATAAAATAAAACAATATTGAAAATAGATTCAGTTTATAATTTCTAATTAAATGTTAGAATATTTATTTATTAAGGTACTTTTATGCTGCATATGAAAGAATAAACAGACCAGTATGATTCGTCCGATGAGGTAACACTGCCGCCTACATTTCTATCAAAGCAATGTTTTATGTTTCGGCGGAAAGGTGTGGATGCCGGCACATACGACTACATAAGCCGATCATAGTTTTCAGGAGTAGCAACGCATGTGTAATGGACTCCAGATAGAACAAATGTTATCCATTAAGTTGGTTACAGACACAGATCATAAAGCCTATTGATGGCCAATGAATATTACAATTATTACTAGTACAAATCTACGTTTGTAATTGGTCGTCATATAATTGTCCAATCAAAGCGTGGCGGATACGTGCACTGCCCTTAGCAATGATCCATGACAATCAGTTGAAGTAGTGTTTTTAACTACTTTATTTCCGTGAGAGGGGAAGTGCTATGAGCAGTCAATAGGCTTCATAGTCTTTGGTTACAGATATATGGTGGCAGTGACCACTTACTATCAGGTGGCCTACATGTTTGTTACTTTAATATCATAAAAAAGTCTTCGGTCATAGGCGCAGGTGCGGTTTCATAAGTTGCGGCCTAGGTCATCGCTTATAACCTAGATGAACGGGCCAACTTGTTAAATATGATCCGTCTACCGTATATCTTTTACCGTCACTTTTTATATTTATAATCCCGAAGAATATTAAAATTGAACGTGCAAGCAATCGTTATTTCACAACAAATGTGTAACATCCATGTCTTTGTTCGAATGTAATATTTTAAAGGAATTTGAATGCATGTTAATCTATATTATAATGAATAAATACCTCTTTTGGTAAGTCAATAATAAACAGTGTTTTTATTTCACAAGTAATATTTGTTAAAATAAATTTTAATTTGCTAAATAATAGGTGCCGCCTACATGTATAATATACTTGCTACCTAAATTCCCTATGATGGCCACAAATTACCTATGTCCTATATTATATTATTTGTACTTATATATTAGTTGTTAATCTTTTATTTTCTGTTAAGTTTAGGGTAAATGCCATTTTGTTTTTTTCAATCGTCATAAAAAGAAAGATAATATTACAATAAGAAATAACATAGCCGATTAAAGTAATTGAAATAGTAACAATAAATCTAAAATATAAAAATTTAAGTAACGAAAATACTTGGCAGCATTTACAATTTTATTAAAAAAATACAATAATAGAGTCAAAAATTAGAATACCCAATAACCAATTAACTAATAGATAATTACAAAGATATAATGGTACATAATACCTTTAGAATTTAGTTATTACAATAAACTAGTGTAAAACATACAAAAATAGTAAGTGGTACAAATTGAAAGCTAGGAGTAACCGGCAGGGTCCATGCCGGTATTGAGGCCGTAATTGCGGTACATGCCTGCAACAGCCAGCCGGTTGGTGAAGGTTTGACCCGCCGGATAGAACACAGACGGGACTGAATATATACCTGGAAGTATAACAGCTATAGTTATTAAGAAGTCACATTTGCGACAAAGGCGTCGCCAATGCTCGCCGGCTTTGAAGGGAAAAGATGCGATTTACGGTGCATATCCACGGCCTTGAGACAAGGTCTCCTGTCGCCGACCTCATAGTAAGCAGCAAAGCTTTAAGCCCCGAGAACACGCTGACAGAGGCACCGCAATAAGATGGGAAGGGTATGATGGTAATCTGGCTCTCAGGCGCACTAGTGATGGTAGACTCCGACTCTTGACATCAAAGTACGTGTTTTTACACACATATTACGTCGGTCTGCCAGTGGCATGGCAGCTTTCACACGGACGAACCTATATTAATTTAGTTTATTTGAAAAGTAAAACCGAGAACGCGATTTAGGATGTTCTCGGCTATCGTTATAATCTCGGCATAAGAAAATCTGTTCTACCGCTTGAAGATGGTCATATTTTCTAGTTGATGAAGGAATGTAGGCAACTATTATTTTATTCCACTGATATTGTAAGAACATGCTAACTTTGACCTTATGCTTCTGTCATCTGTCATTTCCAGGATATCCAAATCCTTGTCAACTTACAACAGATGTGTTTGGGATTCACCGGATTGGGGGATTGGTCTCAATGAATAAATTGTTTATAGATAGATTTTATAGATTTTCTATTTATACATAAAAAAGTTTTGAAACGAAACTAAATAATATATCATTCCAAAAATAAAACAACTTAACTCAAAGTTACTCATGAAATTTATTCTCATTAATGTAGTGAATGTTACATTTTTGCGAAAAAAAATAATTGCAAATAAATAGATACCTAATTATCGAATTAAAAGAAAGTTAATAATAATTACAATAAAAATAATCATGGTTAAAAAAACAGAACGTAACTCTTCAGTACCTAACCTAAAAAAACTATTATAAAATCCTAAATACACAAATTCTAAACTTAATCCAAGAATCATTTTTTTCACATATTATAACTACTTGTGGTCTTATTTAAAAAAAACATTAAAATTGTTAGTGCTTAAGTGTAACTTAACACGAGCAAATGGTTGACCCGTTCAGAAAGTCCCTTGGGTTGTTTATTTAGGTGGTGCAGGGTCCAATGCAGTGTTAAGAGAATAATTCCGATACATGCCAGAGGTCGCCATAAAGTTTGAAAAACGTTGATTCTTCGGGAAAAACACAGACGGGATCGAGTGAAATCCTAGAAGACAGTTTACGGAATTGATTAAATACAAAAGACAAAATCTGATAATTCAAATATTTAGAAATTGAAGGTTTCTAATTCCATTTAATTTTATGGTATGCGGAATTATTTAGTTCAGTTCTTGTTTGTTAGTTTTATAAAGGTACCTAAAACTACTGGAGCGATACGTTCAAATTATTAGAAAATATCCGACTGCATTAAATTCGGTCATGGTTTTACAAACTTTTTTAAAGTAAAATTGACGAAAACTATCGTCGTCACACATTTTTTATTCTGACAATTGTAAGTAATTTGTAGAGTTTCATGTCTACTGATTTACCGTCGATGGCAATATCAAAGATTCATTAAATTTTATGATGATTATTTTGTAGGTATTTTAAGACAATAGCGCTATAACTATTATATATAACTAGAAGCCCACGTTGATTGGAACTCTCAATAAACATTTTATTATAATTATAAATTAACATACTTTGACCGACTCCGTATGAGACTAGTTCATAACGTCAAATATCACTACACTACTAATATAGGTACCTACTACACGTTCTGGATATAGGTACTTTCAATCATAAAATGTAAATAATACTACCTGGTGGATACCATCCATATTCACTCGATGAAGTCCTGTAGAACGGATGTTGCTTGCTCATTTGACTACCGTAGCCATTAAACCAGTCTGAAAATAAGTAATTATTTTTATTCAAAATATCATTTCGTTCATCATTTTTGATTTTATTTTAAAACTTTACATCTGACCCGATTTATACAAAAAATGCCGTTCAACTTACATGTATATTAAACAATACTTAAACTTTATTATGTGACAAATAAATAAATATTTTAATGAACTCCTGTGATTATTTAATCAGACAGTTAGATATGTACGATTATATACAAATTTTAAATACAAACGTGTATAAATAAGTTACATATTCATTTATATTGGTTGTTTAAACCATTCTGTTTACATCAAAATTATTGATGAACTTATCGTGAAGTCGGTACACGTAACCCGCATGCATACTACCTGCATACTCATCAACACATTCGTAGGATCAACGACACTGTATATTTTACTTTATTGACCCCACATAACACTTGATATCTGTTTAAAATTTAAAAGCAATAAAAGTATCTTTCAGATATTTAAAGGCACTATCATGTGACTATCGTCTTACCTGCCTGCCATCACTATCAGACCGGACTCTACCCTAAATAACAACGTCTCGAGTTCGGTTAGGTGCCTGAGAACCAGAATACCTTTTCCCACGCTTCCCATCCTGAAGCAGTGCCTCTATCAATGTATAGTCCGGGGTTCTCTGCTGCTTGCTGTAGGTAAGCTCGGCGTCACACGACCCATACGTTGTCCCGAGGGGCGTGGACATGCATCGTAAATCCTATCTTTTCGTTCAAAACTAGTTTAGCATTGACGACTCCTTTTGTCTTGCAAACTTCCATAGGCAACGGTAACTATTCACCACCGGATAGCCTATTCGTTTTGCTTACACGTTTAAAATATTGTGGATTTAAGTCAGATAATAATCGTACATAGGACAGTGGACATACAACTAAATCACAAAGATTTCTAGCATTATCGTAAAAAATAACATACGAGGATGTTCAAATCTCTTCGGTAGGTTACAAGTAATGAATATATCCGAAGTCTTCAGATCAGGTTTTCGTATTTCCTGCTGCAAGTTCGCCCTATCCACGCAGGTAGCTGAACAGAAGCTTGACTGTTTGTGTTCCTGGGCTCCTAATGGTGTTGTATCATCTCGACCACTCATTCTCAAAGAAGAATTAGATAATTAATAAAATATGTACAAAAGGCGTGTCGTGTAACTCAACTTGTTATCCACTTATTATTTTGTTGCCATGGAAATGCTATACACAGACCAATATATAATACTAGAAAATGCGTTTGTGATAACAAAGAGATATAAAGGCGTATTGTATTTATGTTCTCTATAAAAAAATTAATACAAGATATGATATTATATGATCGGATTTTTTAAATCAATATATTTTTAATTAAATGCTATGTTAGGTACACAGTGCTATGAATCTAGAGCTATGAATCTGTAATGGAATCTAAAATGGGTTTATACAATAGTACTGTTAGTACTACTAAGTACTATTCTCTAAGTACTACTAAGTCTATTCTAGTACTAACATTATTATAATAATAGAGATCACTGATACTGATTACTAATTTTTGTTCTTTATCTTCGTACGTCTTTATCAGATCCGAATTTTTTTATGGGGCCTAATTGATGATATCTAGTTTCCGGAAAAAAATGTAAATCGGTCAACATAAATCAAATTCCCGTACCGAATTGAATAAAAAAAACCATTTCATAAACGTGGTCCTGATAATACGAAAATGTTAATCGGTCAACATAAATCAAATTCCCGTACCGAACTGAATAAAAAAAACCATTTCATAAACGTGGCCCTGATAATTACGAAAATGTTAAAACAAAAATAGAAAAATTGATAAGACAATTCGTAGTGACATAAATTTTCCAGGATATTATGCAAACCGTTTAGTTCGCGTACTATATTTGTTATAATTAAGTTCGCAAACGAGTGGTGCTATCGATACCTAATGTATTCAAGACTACTTAGTAGGTAAGGAAGTGCGCTTATTAAAAAAGTACACTTGGAAAAAACGTTGTTCTAATAAAAGATTTCAAGCTGTTATGCACTTAATTATATTAAATTAAGGGTAGGTATATTTTATTAATACATGGTAACTCAACGTGCAAACGACATACTTGCTTTAACGACAAATATTACCTAAAGAACAGCGAAAGCCATGATGATATATTTCAATTTTCGGAAAAATCGAAATACCACTTGTTAACTCATCACGAGAGTCCAAAACATTACGCTCGTTTTACTTGAAATTTTTATTTAATAAATTCTCGACGGATGTTTGAAAATTTCACCCCTAATATTAGGAATAATAAAAGAATAAGGATATTTTTAAAATTTTGATTTAAAATATTAAATTAAATGCGAGCGAATCTAGAAACAACTAGCCTGCTGTAAATATGTTTATGTAGTATAAGTATGTGTATCCATTTTCTTTTTTACGACAATTCAACACTCAGTAAGTTGCTGGGAATAAATAAATTGTTTTATATTTTAAAATATGCAAGTATTATTAGGTACGCAGTTAGGCAAGTCAAAAAATACTCAGTGTCCGCCATTCTCTAGCTCATTGGGCATGCATTGGACTGAATATATTAGCCGTTATCAGCAGTATCAGGACGACAGCAGACAATAAACGAGTGGGTGACTATCGCGCCGCTCCCTACGCCGTAACGTTGACTACAAACCAGTAGTCATCAAACGACTGACAATATCAGAACTTTAAACTAGCAATAACTAAAAAATCAACAAGGATTTGGGAAATCCTTGTTGATTTTTGTATCTTTTTAATCTTTCAAAAAGACATTGTCATCATCTTAAGTGTCATAATAAGTTAATATAAAAAATGAAGACAATAATAATTGAGGAACCGTTTAATTTAAAAGTGGTGAGATTTGAATTGGATTTCACAACACTGGATACTCCAAAGCCGAAGTCGAAAGAAATCAAGCGCAAAGAAATCAAGATTCCAACAATAAGCTACAATAAGAGACATTCGATAATACCACCGCCTCCTGCAATCAAAAATTCAAAGGTTTCAAAATTCAAATTTTCAATGTGTAGAGTTTGTTCTTTAGATCTTACAATTCAAAAAATGTTCTATTTTCTCTTCAACGTAATTATATCTATATTAATATATTAGTTGACTCGGTTATGACTGACTTTATTTTTCACATTGTATACCTAATTCTTCCCTGTTTTAATTTCTATTATATTAATTTGTACTGAAATTAAGATAATTTCTCAAGCAGAAACGTGACGTAAAAGAGTTAGTCGACGAACTTTTGGATGAACTTTATTCAAACCAACGGGAGTGGAGTAGTAACAGCATCAACGAGTACAGCCATGGGTAGGACATACTTAATAGTTTTATCATACATATCACATCATTTTATACAAACATCAGTTATCTAAATTTATAATTTTAGATCGACTCATGCGGCGTCTACATCTTCTTCTCAGTCTAATTATGAAGATCACACCGACGCAATTGAACGAAATTACTTGGAGTCATTAGGTAAATACTTCATTCATTATATAATATTCATTATATAATTTTTTTTAAGTAAAAACATATCTTTAGATATTAAATGTGTTTTAGAAATCGATGAACTCCGTGATCAGCTATCTGAATACACAAATAGACTGCAAGCGACGGGCGAACGACTGGCAAAATGGTTAAGAATGAAAGACAGATTGCGGAGACAACAAAAGAGGCTCTGCGCTGCCTTTACTGTTCTACTTCGACATATAAGTATGTAAAACTACATCGTATAGAATCGAGTCCATTTTGTTCTTTAACATTTTTGTTCTAAAAATGCTATTATCTCCATCCATAACGTTGTTAAGTAAGTATGGATAAATACATTAACAGAAATATAATCGATATTCACACACTTTCATTTTATCACCAAATCAATAATATTAATTAATTGCAAATTGATTTTACATATTAAAATTTACTCTGCCAAATAATATTATAAACGGAGCTCCATAATATGAGTTCCTGCCTACATTTAGAAATAAACCCATTCTCAGAAATATCAAAGCTCATTCAACACATTTAATCTCAAAGGCTTTATAATATTTTACAACTGCAGTGATAAACGCTAAGCTATTCATGAATAGAGAGGAGCTAGACAACGTTCGTTTCATTCAGACTTTTAAAATAAACCCTACGCACATCAAAGCGAACGCTGTACATGGGGCTTTTCAATTTGTGTATGACACTGACGTACACAGCGGTACCGAATCGATACGCGACGCACACAGGAATATCAGTAAACCGATCGCGCATGCTCAAAGACACAACGATATTCAGCCTCGGGATCCTATCCGACTCTATCTTCACTGTTGTCCTGGCATCGATTTGAATTAAATACCAATGCTATATTGTAGTAGAGGGTGGTCGGCCCCACCACGGTTCGCGAATTTCCCCGTAAACATCACGTCAGCTGGTCGAGAGCGCAGTCTTAAATGTATCGCAGATATGTCATATTATAACTCGATTCTGCGCTTTGTTTCGTTGACTGTTTTTAATGTACCATTAATTCGATTTGTGATGATTAGGATGTTTTCGTAGTCCGAGATCAAGAATGACGTGTTTGCCCGCAGTGCCGTTGCGTCGGGTTAAACAGACAAATAATTAAGTTTGTGATAGTGCGGTTAGAAGAATGCATTTACTGTCCAAT
>DWNK01000061.1:0-16209 GCA_018250315.1 Hyalothyrus neleus pemphigargyra | reverse complement strand
GTTAAAGTCCAAAGTCCCTTGACTTTCGATTTACTTTGATTACAAAGCTTCATGATCTCGAATAAAACATGTGTGAATTGTGTGGCGGATGGTTTTGAAAGTTAGAAAGTGTAATGATTAATGCGATTTTGAATTTGCTTGCTCATCGTTGACAGGTAAGCCTAAGGATGTATGCAGTCTCTTCAGTTTTAAATCTTGACCGTTCTTACCGTATTAGCTAAGCTAAGTTGAGGAGATGTGTTTGGCATCACTTCCTCAGATGTGATTTCACATCACCTCTTGAATGTATAATGTTCTTCTTCCTAAAATTGCCTTGCTTGTTCATTGTTTATTTATAATGGCACTTGAGATCTTCGCGAAATTAAGAAACGCGATCAAATTTACCTAAACCAAAAATAAATCTTATACAAAGTTTTTGCAAGCGCTCAAGCTTATTAAGGAGCTCCTAGGTAGCATCTAAATAGCACGCATCAGCATAATTTATGATCGAATCATATGATGAAATTAGAAATTAATTAGAAATTATATTAATGAAAATTGTGTTTCTAATGAACAAAAGTTACAGTTACAAAACACTAAATTCGTTATTGGGGATAGAAGTGACGTTGAGGAAAAACTAATCATAAAGGGTCAAGTTGGCGGTAATACCGGTAACTCTGAAGGTCATGTGTTCATGGCTCGTGGCATTGACATCCACGTGGAGTGTTGCTGGGCAACGGAAAACAAACAAACATTCACCCCAAGGTGTGGGGTGGTAGAACTCATTCAGTTTTTGCAAGTTAGCGAGGGTACACGTCAAGCTACAAGCCGAAATTTCGAAAAATTTATGCAGATTTCCTTGTATTTCTAATTTTGAATTGGAATTTTCAAGAAAAAAAAATCACGCCGACCATCTTTTTGGAAGTCGGTTAAAAAAGCAAGCAACTCGCGTGTCACTTGGCTTGTGTTATAGCAAATAAACTCAAAATCTGATCTACGAAACTAAATCAAATTAGTTAGGTTAGGGTTTGTTAGGTAACAGATGTAAATGTGATTATTTTGAATCAAATCATTTTGAAATTAAATTTGAATCAAAAAGCTTCGACTCGCTTATCTGTGATGTGAAAAAACTGTAACGAAGTAAAAAAAGTCATTATTAATATCTCTAAATTGAATTATTGACCAACAATTTTCCTGCTTAATTCGCAAAAAATGCAGACACACAAATTCCACCGTTCCCTAGACCATGTGAACTGGTGGGAGCCCAATCACTGGAAGACCAAAAGGACGTTGTCCTCTATCTCCTTGGAAGAAGCTGATCCTGGGGAAATTAGGAACGGCTGGCTAACATTGCGTGGAACTCAGGTAAATATAATTTCAAGACAAAAAAATATTTTTGGAATAATTATATTTTATAGGTTCCCGACGCGGCTTCGCCCACCCTCACTTCACCCTCATAGGGGTTAATTTTGAAAAACAAAGTAGCCTATGTTCATCCCCACACTTGAAACTATGTTATATTTCATGACATAGGTCCAACAACTCCCCCTAAAAGCGTAACAAACAAACAGAGTTACTTTGGCATATTTTATAAACTCGTGTTCTCGCTGATTCGCCTGTGAGATGATTTTGTCAAATTATCCCACAGGGATCGAGATAAAAATAAACCTATCCGTTAGTTCAGGTTTAAAAGCTATATATATGTCAAATTTGTAGTGATCCGCAATTTTTTTTAATTATTTGTTGCTATATAGGCCATGGAAATGCACGATAGGAATATGAATATTTCTATTTATTAGCTATTACAGTTTTCAAAAGATACAACCCTGTGATAGACGGTCGGACGCACATACAGCGGAATCTTAATAATAAGGTTCTGTTGCGTACGGATCTCTAAAAAATGAATACCATTACTGCGATTAACTGTGACAAACTGACGAATGTATTTATTGATTTCGATCACATATACTGAATACATAAACCTCTCGAAATGAATTATTCAAATAGGTATTGTTGACGAAAACTTCACCTTGATGTTAGTTTCATTTAAAAAATTATATTGAACCGGCAAAAGTTTTACATAACATCAGAACTTGGCTCGGCTCTGTAGTTGTTAACCGACTTCGTAAAAGAAGGAGGTTCTATTTTCGGCTGTATGTATTTTTTTATGTATGTCCGCCGTTTTATTTATATATTATTATTATATATACCGTATTACTAACTAATGTATAAATGTATTAAAGTCGTGTTATCGTGTTCGTGTATACTAAATAAATAATTTTTGTAGTCGGCAGTGAAATATATTTTTTGTAGTCGGCGGTTCAAGGCCTCACTGGCCAACGATATTGACCACGCTATTAAAACTATTTATAAAATAGACGACCCATACCCTTGAATCAAAATATGATCAAGATAATGGTTTTAACTTTTTTTCATTTTTAACCGACTTAAAAAAATTGAGGTTATCAATTCGTGTGAATGTTGCTTTTTTTTGTAAAATAGTTTCTCTAATATTAGACATAATCTTTAAGCTTTCTTTATTCTAACTTTGTGTAAGTTTTTACCCTTTAATATATTTTTTTTTCATTTTTATTTGTTTTTTCTTTATTCTTACGAGCGATTGTTAGGTGGATACCACATTTATTTTATTCATTCTATGAATACCACATTCATTCCATGAATACCACATTAATTCCATGAATACCACATTCATTCAATGGATACCACAATCATTTTTGACAAAGCAATTATTACGTTTCGGTGCAATGATTTGGTAAACTTACTCACGACAATGCATTCGTGAGTATGGACTTCTGTCCTACATGTTCTTACAGTTTGTCAAAAATGTACATGGGCGATAGTTACGACTCTTTTATTATTTAACAAAGCTTAAAATTCTGTTTAGATTCCCTTGGGAGAGGCAGCGGGTTATGTAGGATTACTATACACTAAAATCCCTCGGTCGCTTCATCAATGCTTACAAAATTCAAATACAAACTCATTTATTTTGCATAGGCAGCCTACGGTGGCACTTATAAATTGTCATGTTTACAATTTTTTTTTCTTAATCTACAACCGGATTGGAATCGGACATCGGACCAACAAAAAACAAAAGATGTCAATGTCACCTCTCGGGGGTGGCTTATCTCTCCTTGCTTAATTTACCTACCCTTACCTTACTACGTCAGTCTGAAGCCACTAAAACTGCTGTCCTTCCTGGGATATGGGGCGTATTAATTGAGCTCCTAAATCTTGTCCTCCCGAAACCCAGAAGTATCCTCGTAGTCGCTTTTAACGAAGGACTTTAATATCTGGCAAGGAACCTAGATGTAGATAAAACACTTGTCAGGTGTTATTTTTTGATATAAAACAGATAAAATCGAACATGCCTTCAAGTAACCCAAACAATGCAGCACGCACAGTTAGTCACCGCGCCACAGGCAGTCGTGAGTCGTTCGCATAACAGGCACTGTTACATCACTATGCATGCGGCCTCGTGTGTGTGACTCAGCTCATCGCGCGGAGAATGCGAAGTACAAACTAGCTCGCAAAAAACCTTTGTTGTTGTTTATGTGGGCTACTGTCAAGGCAATACTAGTATCAACTATTCCATAGAAAATTTATAAACGATCTGTCAGATCGTTATCATTAACTAATTATTATTTATCTTACCTTTTACGTGTAAAATCTATGTATTTGAAAAAAGACAATAGAACTCTTTTGGTTTCACCAATTCAGCCGCTCACGCAAGCAAGACAAGTCGCTATTGACGGTTGACTCCGGCCTGAGGGTGGTCGCTAACCAGTCAGCTCACACGATGGGAGCTTGCCACCAGCAAATAGCAATGTAATAGCATAGTGAAACGCTTACACAGGAGTTCCATCGTTAGGAAGTTGCAATGCAACTGTATTTAATTTCAGGCTTCTGTTCAAATCGGAGTCAATCATAGATGTCCAAAAGAGCCACATACTGGAGCTCTATTTTACTACAGAAGAGCTCTATTTTTAAAATGACAACAACTGATCCCATTGAAAATAATCAAGAAGCTAAATGTCGACTACTCAATTGCATTTATCGAAATTCAATTAATACGTATGTAGTGAAAAACATAAATCACTATAATAATAAACAATATAACTCAAAATATGTTGGTTTCAATTAAATCTCAATAATAATTTTCAGTCCACTTGATTTAATTTATTATTTGAAAAATCGGTTCTCGTTAATTCTTTCTTCAGTAATTGATTCATGAATAAACAATGCATAAATGTAGTGGCAACGCTGATTGCCAACTTCTTACTGGGAAGTACCTCTTCTGAAAACAATTAAAAGATCCCATTATGTCTATGAGTTACAGAATTCACAAAAGTTTTGTAGTTTAAATTTAAAAAATCAAAAGTCTGCCGATTGCATGTGCGCAGAGAGAAATCGAATAAAATCTTACAGAAAAATATAATCTTAGATTTTTACAAAACTTCATTACGATCATAGACACAAAAATTCAAATATTAGATAAGTGACATCACTATATGCCAGAAACATAGTCACAAGACCATGTGCGGACAGTGTTGAATGAATATTACCGGAATTTTATAAGACTATATTAAAATGGGGGTGGCGATGACATAATAACCGCTTGGGGTTATTATGTCACCGCCACTCCCACTTTCATCTATTTCATTTCACTTTACCTTTGAATTTCCTATATTCCTTCATAGAAGGCATTTAAATTTTATATATTCTCGTCCGTGATATATGAAAAGAGGCACTTAACCAAATTATAAATTCATTTTGCCATTTTACTACGGAATCCTAAAAAAATATTGCCGAACATAGAACCTGTCCCTTTTTTGAACTCGGTCAAAAATGCATAACTTTATACGCAACACGATAACATAACACGATCGTAATATAAAATAAATTATTTATCGATATACCTCGTGCTCTCGATACTGAATCAGCTTTCCATACAAGGCAAGATTGCCCACCGATCAGGATAATTATAAGCGGTCCGATGTGATTATGAGCGGAGCGGGTGCGTTTCATTTATTATAATAATTAAATACATTATACTTATTAGTTTTGAATTGATCTATCCTACGAACCTTAATAGTAATACTTTCGCATTTTATATGACTATGGCTGCCATCATGATAAAATAATAATAATAAAAAATTGAAAATATAAAATGAAAACAAAGTCAAATTTCAAAAATCTTTACGCACTAGGACGTCCATGGCATCGGTACCATACTTAACGACAAAAACACGTATCCCGGAAAAAAATGAAATTACGCCATTTCATTCGCGTATAAGGTTTAAATCTGTTTCTATTTTTTGTGTATATAACTGACTTCTCAAATATCGATAGTGACTAATTTTCAATGAATCAGTTTTGAAAGAACAAAATTTATCGATGTCCGAGCGGTTTATAGGCGGGGAGAGGGTGTATTAAGTAGCCAGTAACATCCAAAGAAAAATATGAATTACGTGTTTTCGTTTGGGTGTTTGTCTGTCGTCTGTCCATAATACCTACGAAAGCTAATTACTTATCGCTACGTCTATGACTGCGATAGATACGCTAGAGCAACCCGAGGGCGGGAGGTCGGCGCCCACGGCGCGGCGACAACCTGCCAATCGGCGGCTCACTTCATTGTCCTATTGACTAGCATTTCCGTCAGATCGCGTTACTTCAAGGATATGACAGGAGAAAAAACTAGTCTTGTTTATACGATTTATTGTTCAAAACTCTTTAGCTTCCGACTATTCAGTGGCGTCTATTGTTCAGATCTTTAAGACCTTACATTTCAGTTGGGGTATCCAGGAAGTTTTAAGTATCGATTAATGTTAAAACCATAATAAATAAGCATAATTAGTATTCTATCCATTTTTAAAGTTTATAATAGTTACTGTTTGCAAGATTTATTAGAATTGTTACTTAATGTCTAAATTATATTGTGCATCAAGCTATATATCACTGAAATAAAGTGTATGTAATAAAAACTGTAACACTTCAAGTGTGCTCGCCAAAATATGTTTTACCAATGCATAAAATTATGTTTCTCAGTAAGCGATTGTAAATCATTTTGAGAAATAAAGAATTTTAAACCGTAAATATATAGTTAAACGTAATAATTTGCTACACAACCATTGTATCAATGTGTCAATGGCGCACTCGTCTTTTCGTTTTACCGTTAAAAGTTTGTAGGATTGTCTTCTATTGATATGTATAATGAATGCTTTTTTACACCTTTGCCGATTATGAAAAAATTACATAAAGATTAGGTCATGATGTTTAAGGACATTGTTCCTCAATAGAAAGTAAATCCAACGGTCCTGCGCATCGCAGTTCTTCAAGAAGCAACTATTTTACCTAATTATTTTTTTTTAAATAAAAGTTACGCCTTAGACCGTCACATATCTACCAGTGAAAGTTCCGTCAAAATCGGTCAAGCCGTTTCGGAGGTTAGCCGGAACAAACAGACAGACAGAAAAAATGGTTTTTGTGTTATACTATCACATGCGTTAAGTGAAAAGCTATTATTTTGATATTACAAACAGACACTTCAATTTTATTTAATTTAATTTATTTTTGTTTATGTACCCAGTATTAGCAGCCCTTTACGGATTAACCGGCGCGTCTAGTCAAATGGACCACGAATTCCATTTACCCCTCTGACTAGTGCTCTGCTTAGCCTAAACACACATTTTCTTTCCAAACGCCGACCGTAATGCTTTAATACCCTTGTCTGTATCTACTTCCTTTGAGGACTGCGGTTTCGTAATAGCAAGGTCGCGAAACCACATTGGAAATTGAGTTCTGGAAATAAGTGGAAACTTAAATCCTAGATAACTCCGTAAAGGAACAACCTAAATATTTTTATGCTAAAAAACGTCACACACCCCTATTTCACCCGTTAAGGGCCAATTTTCAAAAAATCATTTTTAGTTATCTAAAAGTCTTCATAAAGAATAAATATTAACCGTTTTTACCGACGATTAGATATAGATAACGACGTGTGATCTGGCTGGCTAGCGATCACCCTCAGGCCGGATTCTGTTCCCGGTAATGCGTTTGAGAGTTAGACTCTTTCTTCCCACCCTTTCCATCCTTCCTATCCCATCCCATATGTCTAACAAATATTATATTTCTATTTCATGCGTCATAGTGGTTTGCAGTCGATTTTTTTTCGAAGCTTAAAGATTAGAGGCCAAAATTCGCACCACTTAGCTACAACCGAGCGAAAAGTTTTACTCACCTTTATTAGTATCATAATTTGTCCTTATCTGTTATCTGTTTAATCAGAAATGAAAGAGATAAAGTATCAGTCATACATTCACAGGACGTGACATCATATTAAATCTACAAATGCATAACATTTTTAACCCAATTATTATTGACCAGTGAAATCGTATTAGTAGGGGGGTAACCACTTACCACCATCTTATGAAAACTATGATTGTATAGGAACGTTTTTAAATTCATTAGAATTATTTTATTTAGTCTCGTACCGTAAACAGTGTTTTTATAATTGAAATTTAACAATATTTCGGGCATTCCATTGTCTAGCAGGCAAGCGGAGCTCGCATTGGCTGGCGTCATGTTCGTTACATTTGATTGCTTGTAAAATGTCACATCATAAACGAATGATTTACCATGACGTCATCATAACTTCTTATCGATACAATTTTAAAAGTAAGCTTACTTTATGACGTACATACGAAGCAGGATTAAAATAATACTGATTTAAGTATTAAGCATTTGTATAATAATTAATTGATAATGACGCGCTGACAAAGTATAATTCCTACTCGAAGACGACCCATCTCGTCGCCGAATGAACTTCACAAAGTAATAAATCTCCGTTCCAAACAAGAACTCAGCACAACTGAAACTTTCCCTACGTTTCTTTAAACTCTCTTTGTTTATGACCCGTCTTGTTTATTGTTTATAACAATAAAAATAAAGTTTGTCAGTAACGGAATGGAGTTATGACCGGAAATTATATCGCAAATTTACATTACAATGGAGCGTCTGTGATGTTTATGAAAATTCTATCTAAATCAGGAATTTTAGAGAGCACAATTACTTTAATAATTCTGAAAAGGTTTCTGCGCTTAAAACAGCATTATAGTATAATTGTACTTTTTTAATTATAAATTTATTTTGAGAACCAGTAGATAATTTAATTCAATTGCTTTTTTTTTTTTAATTATCAAATATAGTTATTGTTTCACTTATTTTTATTAATATTGGTAACAATTAATCTAATTTATTTAATGGATAACTGTTCAAATTTATACTTATATTTTTATTTTAATGTACTGATTTTATAGAATTAATTTAAATTGGTTTTAGGCGTACTATATTTACTAGAAAAAAATGTAATTATATTGTATGATGTATGGATTCTGTCTGAAATAAAATTATTATTATTATATATAACACACATGTTACAACAATTTCTACTCTGGAAGTGTGGAATCCTTTTTATAATAATATTTCAGACAAAAACGATTATTAAACCATTGATATGCTATCTCAGACTTATTGTATAATTAGTAGGTTAAGAATTTTAAAGTTGTAAGTTAGTCTTTCATCGTTTCATATACAGCACATCACTACAAAGAATATTTCCACGTGAAGCACGTATCTCTGCTTTCCGACTGCAGAAATGTCTTGCGTTATATTTCTTTGACATTTAAATCAGTAAAGGTACAAGCTTGTACGTGAGGAATCATGAATGTTGCGTGTCGTTGCACTTTTCAATTCAAATCAATATATTACAGTGCACAGTTTAGCTAATATGATCTACAATAAGTTGAACACCGATTAGTTCAATCTGTTTGAACAAGTGAGTATTACCGTATTAGTGCTGCTCTGAGCGAAATACAAAGAGGTTTCAAATCAAATCAATATAGTTATCAGTGCACAGTTTAGCTAATGTGATCTACGATAAGTTAAACACCGACTGGTACAATCTGGATGAATAAGTTAGTATTACCGACGTAGTGCTGCTCTGAGCGAATTACAAAGAGTTTTCGATTCGAGTCATCATAGCTTGCAGTGCACAGTTTAGCTAATATGATCTACGATAAGGTGAACCCCGACTAGTTCAATCTGTTTGAACAAGTGAGTATTACCGACTTAGTGCTGCTCTGAGCGAATTACAAAGAGTTTAACCAACCTTTAGTGGCGGACCACCAATATCTACTAATAGTAGAAGTATTGGTGGTGCTTAAAACCTTAAATGTACTCAAACCCCAAATGAAGAGGCATGCGAGATACCTGATGCTAAGTAGTCACCGCCACCTATGAACATTTGCAATAGGTAGCCAGAGGTATCGATAATGCTCGCCGGCTTTAAAGGAAAAAGGATGGGATGGGACAGGAAGGGTGGGAAGAGGGACTCTGGCTCTCAGGCAAAATACCGGAGGACGACGAATTGTTTCGTCATCATGTCCGTCTGTCCGCATGTCTGAGAAATTCCCCAAGGAAATATTGAATTAATAATATATCTTCTATAAAATACAACCTATTTTGACTACGGAATCCTTCACTGCTCTTTGTTCGGTACGCAATTTGTAACTTAATGGTAATAATCATCCGTACCCTAAGTATGAGTTGCAATCAAAAAATGCTCATGCACTATTTCGTATCGACTTCCGATTCCGCCTATTTTTGGCAATTGGCTTCGAGAGAGTCTCATCCAATCAAATACTCGGAATCGAATGTTTCGTTTTCGATGATCGAGAAGTCGAAAACGACCAAAACTACCAAAACTTGTACTAAGTTTACAAATCTATGGCGAGTTTGTCTACTTGAGCGGCACACAGCATTAGTCGCATGACTTGTTGAGGTCGGAGTTAACTTCGGCACTTTCACTGACACAAGCCGGTCTTTGCGCAACTTTTCGACACGTCTTTGTTACCGAATTTACGAGACCATCCGTTAAATCCGATTTTAACTAATTCCTCGCCATTATCTAACTCCAAAGGTTATGTCAAACCATTCAAACTAAGCATGGAAATATAATTCGCTGACGTAGGTACTTCAGTGCGTCATTTGAATGTTGTTTGCATTTGACATTTACCAATCAGTTATACAACAAATACTATTGCTGTGTGTTTGTACTCCGTCGTGATAAGTCTGAGGCTTGTTTCTTAGTTCACTTAGTATGAAGCGGTCTTAGGAATTTGATATTAGGACATAATGGACACATTATTGTTTACAAACAATTTACTGGTGGTAGGAAGGCCACATCGTGTGATCTGAGTGGCTAGCTACCACCCTCAGGCCGGAGTCTACCGTCAAGCGACTTGTCGTGTCCTGACAGCTAGAGACCCTCGTTCCACTCTTACCATCCTTTATATCCTATCCCGTGCCTGTCCCTTTAAAGCCCGCGATCATTAGCGAGTAGCGACTGCTTTGTGTTGCAATGTTCATAGGCGGCGGTGACTACCTACCTTCAGGTATCTTGCCTGCCTCTTCGTTTGGCTAATACATAAAAAACACATACGTTATTAATATTCAAGGGCTAAATCAGCAATTAGGTACGATTGCTTCATTCGGCGAAATACCGAACGGGACTGCACGTGGGAGAAGGTTGAAAACAATCGAATTGAAATCGATATAAAAAGCCAGCGAGAGCATGTGAACTAGACGAGATAACGGCGTGTGCGCATCGCGGGACGCTCTGCGATTTTTAGGGTTCCGTAGCTCTAAGGAAAAACGGTACCCTTACAGGATCACTTCTTTGTCCGTCTGTGTTTTTTAATGTGTAAGCCAAACGAAGTGGCATGCGATATACCTGATGGTGAATAGTTACCGCCGCCTATGAACATTTGCAACACCAGAGGTGACGCTAATGCTCGCCGGCTTTAAAGGATGGGAAGGGTGGGAAAGACTCTGACTCTTAGGCTAACTACCAGAACACGACATGTCGCTATTGCCGGTAGACTCCGGCCTGAGGGTGGTCACATGATGGGACCTTACCACCAGCAACTGTCTGTCTGTTATACCCCTTTTCTCAGGAACACGTGCACGTATCAAGCTGAACTTAATATCAGATATTCAGGTCTGCAAGCTCGTGCAGCTGTAAAAAAATCTAACTTCTAAGTCAACGTAATCGGAAGATACGCTAACTTATACTATTTTTAACCGACTTAAAAAAGAAGAGGTTATCAATGCGACATGTATTCTATTTCAATCTCGAAAGGCAATCAAAACCTATAAGGTATTCCCGTTGACCTACAATCATGAAATTTGGCAAGAAGCAAGGTCTTATAGCCGTGAATTCGTCCTTTCAACACAAAAAGAAAATATTTTTGTTTACATACATTTATTTAGTACGGAACCCTTAGAGTGTGAGTGCGACCGTACTTAATCGGTTTTATTTGTAATACTGATGAGTGATGACATACATTAATACTTGCGTGTCATATTGTGTAATAGAAGAACTTTAATGCTTTATATTCAATTTATATCTATTTATTTATGTGCACGTGTAATCATAGATATACAACATGACAGATATGTATCGTAGCAACATTGCATGTTGTGGTTCTGTGCAGAATCTACCTATGATGTAAGAAGACGGGTATAATATTAGCGTAAAGTACTTATTAGTTAGCGAGAAACTATACATTTATACTACCTATATACTCAATAATTAGATACTATATAATTTTATTGGCTAACTACTAATATACAAAAGTTACACATAGATACAAAGAGTCTCACAAACATTATAAGACAAGTTCGAAATGCACTTTAAAATGTAGGTCGTTTATGAACGACAATTAAAATTAAGTTACAACCTATTTCAATAGCTTGTACTAACAGGAAAGTATCAGTCTAGCAACACACTAGAGTCTCCATAAATAACACTCCAAAATATTTACATTTGCATTGTTCGGAGAAGTTTGTTCGCCCCGAAGGCATCGATTTACATAATCAGGCACTATTTTCTGAAGTGACTTCAGGACAATACAATAGACCTATAATGTCATTTGTTTATAAATAGCGACGGACAAGAATTCATTCGCGTATTCGTATTAGCCGCAAGTTCTAAGAAGTCGCGTTTATTGTCTACGTGGAGTTACTCTACATTACACTGGTAAACGGATAAGTATAGCAAGTAAAAGTATGAAACAGACTATAATTTGATACGATTTTAACCTTCCCTTAGGTATTCTCACTTATGTATATTATGTTATATGCTGTTAATGAACATTTCAGCCCTTCACAGAACCATGCGTTCGACACGAATTCACCACAGATGCGTGGTTATGTTATTAAGGACTAAGTTGCCGCCCTTTGCAATATGGCCTCATGTCTAAAAAGTTACTACAATACGTCCATACTGTCAATGCGAGAAAAGGTCTTGAAAATACGTCAAGCTTTTATCTCGCAATGTTGTCGCTGGAGCGTCTAAAGTTAAAACACAACAGTATCGACATACGCTTGTGTGATTGTCTTTGTGGAGGCAGCTTTATGTAGAAAGCGTTTAAAAATAGTAATAGACAATATTGTAAATTACGGCATTTACACGAAACATAGCAATTTTTATTTTTCTTATAATGTATTGATCTATACCTAATTCGTTTCTGACTAAATTGCCACTGATCACATCATAGGATAGCTAGTACTAATTAAGTTAATCCGCTTTGGAGATTCAACTTCTAGTAAGCCATACGCAATAGTGCAAAAACGATGTCGGATTCCAATGAATAAGAGCCATTTAAGCGCTGATCCTAAAATAAGTAAAACAATCTAAATGCAGACCATAAAGGGACTTTAACCCTACGATATCGTATTCTATAAGCGCACGATACAAGCCATCGTGCGCGCGCGTTGAATTCCTTACTGGTTCCACAGAATAGCATTAAAACTCTGCCGTTTTACATATGCGGCACATATTGATCTTATTACGTCGACATAAAGATTACATTTCACTATTTTATTGCTTTTACATTTGTCACTTGAGAGAGATGACCAATCCGCTTATGGCGTGTACAAATACTAGCCAATGGCGTAAGAAGGCGCGCAATTTTAACCCGTAAGAAAGTTTCCATTTAATGTTATCTTGCAAGGTGTCCTATTGAGACAGTCGGGCTCCGGCCGTTCACTGCATACCAATATTTACATACTTGAAACGTGCTAGCTAGTATAAGACTAGAATTATTTAGCAAAGACAGATAATTCTACACCGAGTCGAGGTCTAGTCATATTAAATTTCCAATGTGAAGTGACTTGCAGAACAACAATTAACTATGGTCAGACAGGCTTACGGCATACTCTCTGCTAGTAATATTAATGAACGTTGTTGATTCGTTCACTAACGAAGTGATTCTCGAGAGTCTGAAGGGCAATTTCAAAATCGGATTTGTATAACGAATATTGACAAGTTACTATTATTTTTTAGCAGCATTAATTAAAGACCCTTCCTTGCTTTACTGTTTCCTTAAATTAAATTACCACCTTGTTTCTAAAATTTGGATAAAAACAACTTTGTCACCATCTGCCTATACATAAGCAGCATATTAAGTGCCTATATCATCCATCACAAATTTTGATAGAAGATTGTTGTGAGTAGTTATGTCCTAATTTTACAGCATTGATTTCAAAATTACCCTTATACTATCAACTGTCTTTTTTTGCTTTAAAATATGAATAGAAATGACAATCAATGAACGGCTGTCAAATCTGTAATGAACATAAAACCAGAAATCAAAATTTTGGAACGCGAAGTTCAATAAACCATTTTTTGTATGCCACTTATACGATAACTTCGAAGAAGAATAATGTTAAGTGCCCGGCACTCTAAATATTTGGTGGGTTAACGATCATCTGCAATTAAAAATCGATTATGCGTAATTAAAATATTTTTGGAAACAGACTTTGAAATGGCAGTAACAAAATGTAAAATTACTTATGGCGCCAATCGACGCTCAGCGGTAACTAAAAGCAACAATCGCCATTGGCGCATTTAAAACTCCTCGATAATATCAACACTTGATACTTGGAAATAATTGTGAACATGTACCTAAATAAAGGGCATAAAATTATATTGCTCATAAAAACTTGCAACTCAAAGCCTTCTGGTAAATTCAAAAGCTGGTTGCGTTTATGCGGAATAAATTTTTGTTGTATTATTTTGCTAATTTGAATATTAATTGCCGAAATCATTATCGAAATATTAAAGAGATCCAGTTTGTTTCCGGTGAAGTTTGATCGTTTTCGTCGTCGGATTTTATAGTTGCTTCAGAAAGTGATTCCTTTCGCGTCATTTGGTAAATAGATGTTAAACAAGATTTCGAAATGTTTATGACACATAAATATTTATAGTTATGTTTTGAAATTAAGTTATTTTTTATTGATGAGTGCTAAATAATTTACCTGTTATGAACCTGTTTCCTCGGTGGGTTACCTTATTTTAAAGTACTAAAACGTTTCTTAACATAGACGCATAAATTTTCGGTAGTAGGCCTGAATTACAAAATTCAATATAGAAGTTATTATATCTATTGAAATAGAAACAACACATTTAACTGTGATCGCAAATGTCTTATAACTTATACCAGAGTTGGGTTGCGTGCGCGATCTCGGTCTCACAAGATTACAGTGCGTTGGCTTCTATTCATGATGTCTTCCCCAGGATATATGAATGAAAGTGCAGTGTTGCAGTGAATTCATTAAGTGAACGTGTTCTCAAAGCGACAAGCTCGGAAGTTATTGAACATTGTGAACCAATGAAGCGGATATCCGTACATCTCTAATAAACAGAGAAGACAAAATGACATAGGATATAAAACATCCTCTTACTTTATAATTTCGTTACTCATGTACGTAACAACGTTCTACTTTTAAAATACAATAGGAAGATGTAGAGATATACGTTAACAAATCGGTCTTATACCTATTACATAATATTAAATGATCACATCACAAAACTTAGTTAAATCGTAAGCACTAAGATACGATACGAAAAGTTTGGCGCGAATCATCCAAAAACAGCTTCGAAGAAATACAATTTGAGTAAATGTAAAAAGCGATCAATTTATTGCAGCGGCCGACGGCTGGCAACACTGCAAATAGTCACTTTTACCAAGCAAAAACGCAGTGCGTCTCTGAAAATGGTCGTCGGCGCAAGATGGCAGCGCCGTTCCCACGCATGCGCAATGGGAACGAGGCGTGCGTCGCATGTCGCCAGCACATGTGCCGAGTTTACGCGGGAAAACTAGCCGCAGCTACTGTATATATTTTTTAAAATTCTGTATCAAAAATAATAAACAGATGATTTAGTAAACAAACAAGAGGTTGGTAATTTTATATAGAGTTACCACTAGAACAATTTGGTTTAATACAATAATAAATAATTAATAATTCAAATTTGATAATATATTCTAGTAACTAAGATCGTTAGATTTATATTATATTTTTAAATGTGAGTATTTTGTTTGTTTATCATCTACGATAAGTGGAGTCGCCAGCGGAAACTAACTTGTATTAGAAATGAGCCATTGCAAAAATCAGTGCTACTTTGCATAAATTCTTCCTCATTGCATTTATACTTATGTATTAGATATAGTTTCATGTTTATGCCTCATGAATACAGTGTTGTTATTTACTCCAAGAACATTAGCTCTTTGCACAAACTATATAAATATAATTTTCAATGTGATTCTTCTAATAATACCATTCACTTTATTGCCCCTATAACTACAAAGATTAAACCTTACTGGTCCTCTTTTTTTTATACCTACATAATTTTATATCATACCAGTATTCTTAAACCGAAGGAGTAGTGATTTAATGTCGTACTCGACACAAGTCCTATTGAAAGATTGCATAATAAGAATAGCTTCCCGCCCGCGGCTTCGTCTACCCCCATTTCACTCACAAAGGGGTTGATTTTGGAAAAAAGTAGCCTATAATTATATCCATACTTGAAACTATTTCCACGTTAAATTTCATTCCATTCGGTCCACACAGATAGACAGAGTTACCTATTTTCGCATTTATACGATGAGTATGGATTATATCTATATAGAACTTCTTTAATATGTGCCATAACTTGACTAGGATGTAGATACTTACTAAATATTTTTTTGTTAGAAAGTAAATTATACCATTAGGTCAGTAAATGTGCAAATCCACGAAAAATGAGTTTAAAGCTACCGAGATGTATCAACAGTCGAATAGCTAGAGAGATCGTAATGCGACCCG
>DWNK01000060.1:0-16218 GCA_018250315.1 Hyalothyrus neleus pemphigargyra | reverse complement strand
AGAGTGAGAATCAGAAGTTTTCGTTTTCGATGATCGAGTAGTCGAAAACGACCAAAACTTGTACTAAGGGTACTGATTGTACACCTCAGGTATTTCTGAAGGTGTAAGTGTTTTTCAGGCTCTAAACTTAATTTCTTTCAGAAACCACACACGGCATTATACCTAAGATAGGACTGAATCCTGAGATTGATATTACAATAATGTATTGTACGTAATAGGTTTATATTATGTAATGATATTAATATGGAAATCCTCAGGGGTAGCAACGCAATTGTGTTTTATTTGAATTCTATATGATGTCTACGGAAAGCATAAAATTTTAATCAGATAAAATTTCAATCACGGCTGCTGGATCAAACTGCCAAGTGTAATGAAATTCAAAATAGTTTGAAGTATGACGATGATGAAGTTACACTTTTACCGCAGAACGGGAAAATAGTCATAATCATGTAGTTGACGCGGGTGAAGCTGCTGGCGGGAAGCTAGTATATAATACATGTAGAGATATTATATAAGAATTTCATTATAGTCATTGAAAGACGAAAATAGCGCATTAATGATACACAGAATCGCAGAATCTTAAGGAAGTATTTAAAATAACTAAATTTATTTTTGTACAGTATAATGTCTTCCTGTGACCTCGTTGTATCCTTGTTTGCCCTTAAGATGGAATTTCCTTTTGAAACTCAAGACTTTTGACCGTTGACTCATTGAAATACAATTTTGACAATGAAGTCATTGAAACTGCATTGTAATGCAAATGGAGTATTAAATTTTCGGAGTTTGAAGGTTTGTTTGTATTATTTATACCATTTAATATGTTTGTGTATTAATAAACATTTATGAAGCTTCTACGTGGACCTTATTATCATAACCACTCATAGAACTGAACAAATAAGATGAGTTCGCTACCATATTTTGTTATGACTATTGTTTTTGTTTTTATTTATATTTGTCTCGTTTTATATATCGGATTATGAATAAATAAAACCTAGGTATATGTGAGCTTCAGAATTTCATAGCCTATTTATTTCTGTTTCTGCCTTCGAAGAGGAAATTTTCAATTCATCGCATACTTTTGCATGTATTTTCGGCGAATACTCTCTTGTTCTATCGATAGAGAGATCAATTACAATCCTTTTACCTACTGTTAGAACCGATTGAACGAGCAGCTAATATAATTCAGTGTAGGATTGACCCGAAGGAACGCCAGCTTCTATGTATGTAATAATAATACTTACATTAAGTACATCTTATATACTGTTTTTCAAACGTCGTAGAAGATCACAGTGGATCTATGCAAGCTATTCGTGATCGACAACCTCAGAACATAATCTGTTGTGATACAAACAATACGCGGTCTGCGGCGCGTCGGCCACAGCACAAGGACGATCCCTGCGTGTGTGTTACAATGCTGTTACATTCGTCGCGAGTCAATGAGTAAACATTAATTAACCTACTTATCATAAATTTGATAGCAATTTTTTTAATTGAAACCTCTTTGTGATAGTGATAATGTATTTGAAATGTTTTTATTACACTTTTCTGTAAAAGTTAGCAAATTCATCCACAGATTGAATATCTATAACCATATTCTACCGTTCCATAGTCTACCGTGCATTGACATATATTGTACATATATTGCATATTCCAGTCATTGAAATATCAAATTAGTCGACAATGCATCGCCTATTTTGAAAGAGACATTTGCCGTGCATTTTCTGAAGAGTTTAGTCACCACCACACTAAATGCCATTAGAATTATAGTAGTATCAGCGTTAAAATTTTAAGGATGTAGAACGAAGGCAACGCTTTTACGAGTTACATCTCATCCCTCAGGCATAGCAACGCATCTGTGATCGACGTGCAAGCTATTATGACATGCAAGCTGTTCGTGATCGACAACCTCAGAACATAATCTGTTGTGATACAAACAATACGCGGTCTGCGGCGCGTCGGCCGCAGCGCAAGGACGCTGCCGCGTGTGTGTTACATTCGTCGCGAGTCAATGAGTAAACATTAATTAACCCACTTATCGTAGTTTCGATTATAGATTTCTGAAATAATTCGTAAGTTGCATAAATTCAATAGACTTCTATATATACTAATAATCTGTATCTATAATTTTTTTTGTGTTCGAAACTATACATATAAATTCAAAACTAGGTTCAACGAGGTAATGAAATTCAAGAAAAGCAGAAATCCGTTAACCAATATTTTCTGGATCTTTCCGTTTGTGTGCTTATTTCTGTAAGTTAGTGTCTTACACATGAAATACAAATGTATTGTGTAAATGTGTGTGTATTATAATAGAAAGCGTTTATTATTAAAGTTACTCTCTAATTTCTAATCGACATTTACCACTTTCAATTTTATACTGCCAGATGACTAGTCAAAAGACGAACTCAAATTTTAATTTAGATTGTTATATTTTAAAAGCTATCTCTGAAATCCAAATTAGCACCACATCGCAAAATGTTACTTGTATATTATAAGAAGGTATTACCTAGAAATCGCCTTTGATAGACATATTTTGCTTATCAACTCTCCTCTCTATTCCTATCCGTATAAGAGCACTGAGTTTATAGGTAGCGTCTTTGAATACCTAGTTGTCAGCAAAGATCTCATTTCGTATACAAATAGCCGGATTCCAGTTAAGCTTATCACTGAATGGTTCAGGTAGAAACGATTTAGTCTGATGGTAACTGTACCTACAATATTTATCGTAATGACTTTTCTAACCTGGCCGAGAAATTTCTATATTATAAGTAGGTGGTATTACCCTGTCTTAATCTACCAATCCACACTTAGTCTTCGCGGTACATGCTATAATCCTACACTCCGGAAAGATGAAACTAAACTAAACTTATGGATTGTTGATGATGAATGATAATATGATAGCCTAATCTTAAATCTATATCTATCTAAATAACTATCTAATCTACTACTCTACTTTAAATTGTATTATAGTTATTGCTTGTAAATATGACTATTGTGATTACAGCCTAAAATAAGTTTTCCGCTCTTCTATACTGTCCTATTTTAATATTTCTACTTTCCAACAAAAACATTGGAAATTGCCCCAATTTTTGTGCCAAATTCGCTATGTATTGTACACATGTCTGCGCTTGTGAAACACGCACTTCCAACTAGGTGTGAACATGTTTGTTTAGCAAGTAGGTGATAAAAATTGTATCATCAAATACATCAATCTATACCTACTTATAAAATTTGTAGATCCTGACTGACTATTAATGCACGGCAAAGACTACTTCTGGATAGTAGTAAACCACTACGACAGGACTTTTGACAGGACAGGAATCATCATCACCAACAACCCATTATTAACCTACTGCTTGGCTCGACTCTTTTATCAGAATGAGAGAGATTAGACCATACTCTGCCATGATGGCTTTGACTATTTTTTCCGTTCTGGCGTAATAGTGTTACTTCATTAACAATTTAACTACTTCATCCTCATAGGGGTAATTAAAATAAAAGTAGCCTACGTTCTTTGTCATACTTCAAACTACCTATCTCCATATTAAATTTCATTAGGTACATTCTGTCCAGCAGTGTGACCGCGAAAGCTTAACAGACTGAGTTACTTTCGCATTTAATATTAGTATGCACATGATTTCGGCAATTCTTAACCACTAGGCTATCACTGCTCTGAACATGGCACGTTTCGCACAGATCCCTAAATAGTAAAACAAGCGTGATAAAAGGTGGGTACCTTTTATCACGCTTGTTTTACTATTAAGGGTTCCGCACCCAAAGGATCGTTGCATAATGCCAATAATGGGATCGTTGCTTTACGTAGCAAGCAAAATCTATTTAATGACTCGTGTTACCTATTTGTCAATCATAATAGGTAAATATCTGAGTAAAATCATATTGGCGTAAAGGAATATTGATGGCATAAGTCCAACATGGTAATTGCTTGTCAGTATCATAATTACATCCTAGGTCCGAGCGTTGAACGGCAATCGGGTTCCACGGTCAGCCTTTTTATGGTTCCTTAAAAAACGCAAAAACGGAACCAACCGCCATATAATTCGGTTCATCTATCGGTTCATATATTCGGTCACAATTATTATTTTACTCGGAGCACAGAATAGAAAAGTACACAGCACAGAATAGTTTAGTACAGAAGCGTCAATCTCAGGACCCACGTGTTCTAAATTCGACGTTAAAGTTAAGTGAGGAAGGTTCATATTCTATTGTATTTTTTTTAATGTTTACGGACGCGGGAATTTTAAATTTAGAAGACAGAAGTTGTCAGGGTTGGCACCTAAGAGTATAATAGTGTATAAAAAATAAGTTTTAGGCATATCCTGCTAAAAGGCACTTTTGGATACGTGTTTTTTTTAGACTGCCGAAAAATGGACGATATTAACCTGAGACATATATAAATCTTAAATTTTTCGGCCAGGCAACCCTAAACAGTCCGTAAGTACCCCAGTGTCCCGTAAGTACCCCGAAACTTCAGGTTTTTTGTAACGGAGTAGGCCCCCAGACACGATGTGTCGCGATACAGACAAATGCTTGACACGAAGATAGGTAGAAGGTGGTAGAAGATGCAGCAGATACAGTTCGAACCTTCGAAGTAGGTGGTACATATTACTGCCGTTTATACATAAGTATTATGGGGTAACCATCATCCTCAAAAGTAGTAACGGATCTTATATCAGGTAGGAATTCCGTACTAATTGAGTCTATCAGAAATGTCATATGAAGATGACACTTAAGATCGTTGTGCTGCATGCACGTTTGTTACTTTCTTTTTATAGAAAACCAGTAGCTTAAGCGAATCTTGTATTGATATATTCTCTCAAAGAATAATTTTCTCACAAGCTTATCTTCACCGTACTATAATTACAATATATAAACAGATAATTATTTAACTGACATGAACTGCAATATAGTTCAGATAAATCTTTGAATTGATTAACAAAATTAATCATCGTTTCCAATGGCGCGTGTGATCTCTTCTGATGTTATCGGCAAAGTGCAAATTGAATTTAATTACGCGTTAGATGACCGCCACTTGATACGCACGTGAATGGATAGCTTTATCAAATGTGACTGATGCATGAGTTATTATCGAAAACGATGAGAAAAACAGTTTATAAACTTGTCGTATGCCGAGTAACTCGACAGTTAGATTTTAAGATGGTATTTGGTTTTTTGGATTTTTTGATGTTTGAATATATGTATATGGAATATTTGTTTTTTTTTCTTTGGATGTTTATATGTATAGATTTTAAGATATTTTAATGTTTAACCTGTTTTGATGTTAACGTGTTTGTTATACATTTTTGGTTGTTTAGATATTTAGGTTTTTAGATGTGTTCCAATCGAATTTAATTGCACGTACGTGAATAAACAGCTTTATTAATGTGACTTGTGCATGACTTATGATATGACGGAGACGAAGAATAAAATCAGTTATTTTATGAACTTGTCACATATTGTGTAATTCAAAAGTTAGATGTTTATAAATTACAAGTCTAGGGATTTTGATGTCTAGATCTTTGGATTTACATGTTTTGATATTAAATGTTAAGATAGTTGCTTTTTAGATGTTTGTAATAACAATTTTGATGCTTTGAATATGAAGAATTTAGAATATTCGTTACCTTCTAAATATTATATAGGCTTAATGCTTCTTGTCTTGAATGACAAGAATTTAGGCACAATCGTTAGAAGGCTGGACATTCTCCAAATATGCATACTATTTATCAATAGAACCAAGGTAAGATCGAAATTATTTTTTTTATAAGCTATATAATTTTATAATCGATATAATTATAAGTACTGATTTTAATTTCGAATGAATATAATTTCAATATGCCTTTTATAATTCAGCCTTAAATTTAAGTTTCAGAGCGTGGAAGCCTAAACCCTAAACCATGGTCATTGCCATCAACGAAGTTTGTTAGAATATTCTATAATTGCACAGTGAATACTAAATTTTAACCCGTTATATTGTCTAAAGACTTGCATATCATTGCAATTAATAATGGTTGGTCTCTTTATCCTTCGCGTAGACTATTGTAGGCGTCAATGGTCTGAATTATTAGACTATAATAACAATATCGCGGTCAGAAACCAGTCCTTATAAATTATAGAACCCGACGACTGACACCAAAAGTCAATTCGATCGTTTTTTCCTGTCTGAAGCCACACTCATCTCGTCAAAGTATGATCGTCGTCCCATTGTCATCTAGTCATTACTGACACACTGCTGGGCTGGGATTTACTCACAGAATGAGAAGGATTATGCCATAGTCTACCGCGCTAGCCAAGTGCGGATTGGTAGACTTCAAATACTTTTTGAAAACTTTCACATATATAGGTTTCCTCGCGATGTTTTTGTTCGCTATATATCAAGTAATAATTACTTTGTAATGCGCACATGTTATAGAAAAGTCAGAGGTGCGTTTTGAACTGGGATTTGAACCCTGACCCACGGGAGCGAGACAACGATTCTCAACCACTAGGGTATCACTGCTTCACCGTATAGTAATCACCGCCTGTCATCATCCCATTAGGGTTCCACTACTGGACACGGGTTGAGAAGGAGTAGGTGAGAGTCCATCGCGCTGGGCAAGTGCGAATTCTTAGATTTCCACATCTTTGAAAGCATTTTTTTAGAACTCACAGGTACTCATCACGATGCCTTTACCGACGTGATAACTATTCTGTAATACGCACATGGTTTATAAAAGTCCGAGATGCGCCTGGTATTCGGAGCCAGACCACTGGATTGAGATTCGAGATTCGCGTTTCTTAACCACTATAAAGATACTATAATAAGAGTTAATGTAAGCAATAATAGAGTAATGATTATTAATGTAGGTCGCCCACTCTGAGGATCCAGGTTCAAATTCACAATGTCCTAATTCTACTATTTAGCCTTTTCTAAGACAAGACCCAAGACCAACATTGAGACAGTAATGTTGATAATGATGAAAGATTACTGTGGTTTTTCATTATACGCTAGACTTGTAGACGTCAGTAGCGAACAATATCGCGGCCGAAAGCTAGCTTTTGTTATATTTCCGGACACACTGACAGATTATTTCGTCTAGTTCACGCTAATAATGGAGTCACTGTTCGTGGGCGACGATGCATTGGCATTACAGGCTTATATAAAAAGACTAAATACCAAAATATTAGTAGTCTCAACCTTACTTTCGTAACATTAAGGAACCTATTACAACGCTTTCCTGTGATTCGAATAAAAAGATCGTCTGAACGTCTTCAAAATTATAAACATTTCACAAAATACAATTTGACACATACAAAAGGAATTCTAAACAGATTCCGAGGTGTAAAGGTTTAAAAATAAATGTCTGTAGAATCATCTAAAAAATCTTAACACGTAATCAAATTACTATTTTTAACGTGCATTTATTTTCCTTTTTTTAAATTTATTTATGCACACATAAAAATTACACAGAAAAAGTAATATGTAAAATTTGTACAAATAAGAACTTTATGTTTAAGCCCAACGAAGTAGTAGGCGGGCCACCTAGTGTTAAGTGGTCACCGCCGCCTATGGACATTTGCAACGCCAGAGGAATCGGCAATGCTACGTCGGCTGTGAAGGAGAGTTACTGTTCTGTTTGCGCCTTTTTTGAAGACCCCCATATCATATCATAGCGCACGGAGAATACTTTTGCAGCAGACGTGTTAAATGTATTATTTGCCGGTTTCCTCCACATTAAAAAGTTTAAAAACCTACTTTACACCCAGCACAGGATCCGGTCAACGATAGAAGAAAGAAAGGATTTTACGGATTTTCACCCGTAAAATCCATTCTTTCTTCTATCCTTACTTATTAGCTTTTCATGCAGACAGGAAGGGTAGGACAGATGAGAAGAAGGAATCTGGCTCTCAGGCGGAACATGACAATTCGCTATTTATGATAAACTCCGGCCTGAGGGTGGTTGCTGACACGATGGGAACTTACCATCAGCAATGTTCAATAGTCGGAATGATTTGATGGGGAAAATAATGATGATATTAAGCTGTAGTTGCTTAGAACCATAGATTTGAACATTACTGAAGTTTTCGGCTGTTCCCCTTTGAACATTTACATAAATTATGAGGTTAAATGTAATGAAAGCACATTATTTTATTATAACTCATTTAGACAGAACGTTGCAAGATTAATAGTCTTTTTGTAGAGTCGCCTACGACCGCCCACAGCCCGTTACTCTTAAGCTCCTGGTACATTGACAAATGGATTCACAATATTGAATAATTTATGCTTACTGCTTCTGTCCTCAATAATTGTTAAAGAAGAATTATTTTCTTCTTCCTTGATTTCTTTTCTCATGGCTAGAGTGACATTTGTGTTTATGTTTAGACCTATTCTATCAGGTATATGACAATCGCAAATACGATACTCGGATAGTCAGGAACTTTTGGACTATCGCTGGGCGTACGATGCTACTCGAATGACTTTTCCTGAAGTCGGGATACTCACGGAGTTGTTCGGGAAATTGAAACTCGATAATACTTGCATATTTACTGAACTTTGAAAAATACTCGTATGTTACCTTTAGATGTTGACAATTGCACTCTTCTTTTTATCATTTCATTTCATGACGCCTTATCTCTCAAACTTTTTGAGACACCTATTCTTACGAACGTGCTTGATCATAAAAGGGTCTTTTAAACTTAAGCAGAATAATAAACTTCACACTTTATATAATGGCCTATTAGCACTTTTATGGGACATTATTTTTCATAAGTAGAATTTATAAGGTTTAGAACTGTCCGGTTACTGCGTAATTAAATAAAATACACACATATAGCGCCAGTTGCCACGCTTTCGCTCAATTTATAAGGTATTTTAATAGATCAAGTAGATTTCCCACACTTAAATTTCCACATAGTTAACACACTTGTACGTCTACAAAAAACGAGTATAAAGGGTGCCAATTTAATTACCTGTAATACAACGTGGCGCAGTATGGATATTTTATGACGTATTACACGTAATTAAAAATTTGTATCTTAATACAATTACCAGATAAACTGATTAGTAATAATCCTAAATACCCTCGATGTGATATGCACTAGACAGTACAATGACCTTACGATAAAGGCCTAACGACTAAATAGACGGAATAAACTAATGAACACTATAAAGAACAGTATGAACAATATAGACCCGTGAGTTTTAAGGACTACCTATTAAGGTACATTAGGATTCAATTAGGTATTATGGCAGAAGACAGTGTAAAGAAAGCGAAAAATTAGTAATAGGGTTCCGTCGGCACACTTTGGGTAGAGAACCCTAAAACGAACATAAAGTGACTAACAAATAATGATTGATGAAGTAAAAAACATGTATTCTAAAACATTTATTGGACAAGTTTGCTCTGATTTCACTACAAATTGCTTCATTACAAATTTTTATTGCGATATAAAATTTATTTCGGTCCTATTACGGACGAATAAAGACACAAATTTTCGGCGTGTCAATTTTTATTACATTCGTGTCATAGTGAAATTTAAAGCTTCGTCCAAACTCACAATAATAAAACCGCTCAAAAAGGTTTTAAAATCTATATTAAAATTTTAAAGTGAAGGAACTGTTCATTGTTCACTTTTATTTTCCAGGTAATGTTAGCCGTTCTTTAAAATAGTCTGTAAAATTATAAAAGCTGTTTAAAAAACGGAATATTGAAACGAAAAATTAGAGCGAAATAACACAAATATATTCGTAGTCTACTTCAATGAGACCTTTAATAACTTAAAACCATTAGTAACTTAAATCTTAAGTAACAAAAGATTTTTTTTATACAACAAATTTGCGGTTTATTTTTATTAAGAAGTTGAGTTCTTTAGTTCGAGGATAATTCAGTTATTGTATTAGAACGTTTTCCTGCACTCCGTACATATTGTGGTAAGTATATGTATATTTTACGTGTTTTTTATTTTCATACTTAAATTAAGATTATTAGATTAAATTTATTCCAGTGCTGAATACGTGGAACATCCGCTTATTTTATTTTTCTCCAATTTGAACAGAGCCTTACGCAACAGTGTTTAGGATTAGTAATTTATTCAAATCTACCGGCTTAAGATCGTTTATCATACAATTTTGTCGCAAGGCGGAACAACAAGTTAATTAGTGATGTAAATTCAATTAAAATAAATATTAGGTGGTCTAGTTGTAGCGCAATTTTATTTTCAAGTCATCAGGATATATGAGTACTTGAAATGTTCAAACTCTATTTATTGACAATATTATATTGTTACTATTGACTTTATTTTCGGTAATGCAATGTCAACAATTACAGTAGGTTTCCATTGTCAGCATTATATTTATCTTCTTTTTATGTGTAATGCCAAACGTAGAAGTAGGCGGGCTACCTGATAGTAAATAGTCGCATACATTTGAACATTTGCATCACCAGAGGAGTCGCCAATACTACTCCGACTTCGAAGGGAACGATGAGATTTACGATACATGTCCCTAGAAACAAGGCGCTAGTCTTAAACCTACAGGCCCCCTGATGCACAGACAGAGGCACCATAACAGGATGGAAAGGATTGGGAAGAGGGAAAGTGTCGGGAGTTCCACAGCTTGTCCGAGCAGCGGGAATACATACCATAAATCCCGTTTGCATTTTCTTAGGCTTAAAATTAAAAAGCTACATCAATGCATATGTTCTTGCGTTGAAAAATTTAAACCCCCTTAGCTTGAGGGTTAAATAGATTTAAAATGTAAAACGCGCCTTAAACTGTTAATAGAACCAATTAACATGACAATGGACCCGATACATATTCATGTGGAAAGTTTGAATTAATTAATATCGAGTTCGTTATGTTTGTGGTCAGTTTCCGTCCGTGTTTGGATTATTGAATATTAATTTTAATTAGTGTCATGAATATAATTTATTATTATGTTCGGCTTGGTTTGCTTTGATGTTATAATTATCTAGTATGATGAAGTTGTGTAAGCTGTTTGTAGTGTTTTTTCTGTAGCATAATTAAATTTAAGAAACTACACATTGTATCGTAAACGGGTTCGGTATTTATTTACCTACTGAACTTTTAATCTAAGGCGTTATGTAGATCGTACGGCTGCAATCCTTTTTAGTGACATTCAAGTAGAAATCGAGCATGCTTGCCACTCGATGGTAAGTGGTCTCTGCCGCCCAAAGACATCTGTAGCTCCAGAACAGATGTCGAACACAGATGTAAAGTGAAATTTTTACATAGTGTGTGTGATTTTTTTATGTTTAAACCGACGGAAGAGGCAAGGAGTCGCCAAGGATCGCCGGCTATAAAGAGAATAATGGGATATACGATGCATGTCCATTACGCACTTCGAGGCAAGATCTCGTGTCACCGATCTCACAGGCAGCAACGCTTTGAGCGCAATAGGATGGAAAAGGTGGAAAGAGGGAATTCAGCACATTGCCGGAACACGACAACTTGCTATTGACGCTAGACTCCCGCCTGAGGGTGGTCGATAGCTAGTCAAGTTCATGCATAGTGCGCCAAGACTTTTGAAGACACGGATTTTCTCACCTAATCCTTATTCTGAGAGGAGACCCATGCGCAGCGAGACACTAATAGGTTCATGATGTGACTCATAACTATAAATGGGCAGCTAATATTAACCAATCTCTTATAATTATAATAAAGCACCGTACCTCAGTGAGCTGTTCTTGCTCACTGATATACGATTCAATAGCTGTGTCGCTAATACATCAGAGACCACGTAATGATCCGCTAGTCAGATATCTTAAACGCTAATGGCCACGGTTGATCCATTAGCTAAAGGAAGATGTTTTCAATTTGCTTGCTAGATAACGTGTGGACACAAAAACGCCGGAGGCCGGAGAGAACGTGAGCCTAGCCACGTTAACCGCTACTGAATACCAGTTAAAAGTTATTGATTTTACAGGACGTTATTGTTGCAGGATTCTTAGATGTTATTGCCAGTTAACTTTACACTTTACATTAAAAATATTCTTTGTCCATCATTGTATCTCTAATGTGTGAGAGAGGTTCGTTAAAAAGCTACGGAAATCTCTTTCTTTAAATCAGATTTTTTCATAATAGTTTCATCGTCCACGAAGAGACTGATAGATGGAACTCAAATGCAACATCGGAATTCGTCATAACCAGCGTCGTGAACCATTATAAAAGAAAAAAAACAGCGTCGGATTCTCAAGAGAATGTAACTATGTACTAAATTATTGAAATACCTTTAATGTTCTTCAGTACCGCATGTTCAGTTTTACTCTATATTTATGGATTTACTATATTAATTTAATTTGCGTTAATGTGTTTTAGGAGCTCGTGCTGCCATCTATCACCAACATGTCATACTAAACATCATATGTATACAGCGCCATCTTGTAACATTAGCCCGCACCAATATGCTTTACAAGAATATACACAGCTTAACAGTTTGATTATTTATCTGCAGATGGCGTTAGAATGCTTAAACGAATATTGGCCACCATGGATTCAAATTCAAATTGATTTAATAAATAATATTTTCTTGGTTAATTTGTGATTAATTATTATTGTATTTAAACTATATTCATAAATCTGTATTACATAAACATTACCCACATTTAGTTATGTCGTAGATACTTAGGGAAAGTTATTAGTTATTTAACTCAATAACCTAGATATATAATAAAATTATAACGAAACGTTAATTAACAACGTAGGAACAAGTTTTTCTCCTTATCTTAAGAATGTTTATAGATCCTAGTCCTACATTTAGTTATTAGTTATGAGTTTATTGAATATCAGTCTAATCTTTATATTGTTCTGTAGATATTGTTTGTCTATGGATCCGCTTACCTTACTTTTACCCAATGGACGTCGATGAGAGTTTCTCTATAATCCTATCCTACTTCCTAGTCATCCTTCTAATCGGTAGATATTATATATTTCAATGCGAAAGTTTCTTCGGAGGGATGAATATTTGTTACTCTTTCACGCAACAACGACTGAATATAGGTTCATTAACTGGATTCATTTTATCTTGGTAGGGTCTAGGTAATAGGTCCTTGTGGGATAGTTAAGGGTCCACGCGAGCGAAGCCGCGGGCAAAACTAGTTTAGGATATTTCTTAACCTTCTAACCGCTATGGTCGTCTATACCTGACAAGTGAAAAAAAATCTGTTATCTGTGATATATATACTACAGCTTATAGACATCCCAAACGGGCGAAGAGTGAATTGCTAGTGTTTTTGTCAATCTTAACCGTATTTAATGTAACGTTTCGAAAAACAACTGTTTTGCAATCGGTATTCGTTTCAGAAATCTCTACTTAAAAAACCATAAAACTTATTTAGATTCATTCTCCGAACATTACGCAACCGTACAAAAAGAAAAGAGGGTAACGAGTGAAAAGCGGGTGAACGACCGATTTTTGTCCGCCAAATCATATCGGAGCTCCATCTGCTAACAAAAGGCGACATAATTACATTACATTTTATATCCTTTGTCTGTGTATCTGTGTGTTTTGGCATCGTAGCTCCCAAACGGTTGAACTGATTTCAGTGTAGTTTTATTTTTATTTGAAATGTGACTCGATTGAGAGTGTTATTAGCTATGACCACAACAGTTCTTTTGTAAATAATCGATGAACTCACAATTGTGAATAACTACCACGAGTCCGATCGATTCAAAACTTGGTATTATAGTTTATAGTAAGCTTGTATATTTCAAGAACATGGTAACCAAGATCATCATCATTAGTGTAGAACTTAGGTGTTGTAATGTAAGATTATTTGGTCTAACTTAAAATTTTATATAAAACCCGCTGTTACACGCCCCTTTTTTATCCGGCTTTTTTATCCGAACATTTAATTAAATAAACCTATGGGGAGTTATTACCAGTACTCTTAGTACAAGTTTTGCTCGTTTTCGACTACTCGATAATCGAAAACGCAAACTTCCGATTCCGCCTCCTTGATTGTCTGCGAGCGCCTCGTTCATCGAGTCGATGACTCTCTCAGCCAATGAAATAGCGGAATCGGGGAGTCGATATGAAATAGTGTATCGAGCATTTTTTGCTTGCAACTCATACTAAGGGTACAGATTAAACAGTTTTTCTAATTTCAGTGATTTGGGTGAAAAATTGCACACAAAGGGCCTCGTAGAACACAAATGTATTTATAAATTTACGGTTTTCAGATTTATTCCTTTACTTGCTTCTTGCCAAATTTCATGATTGTAGGTGAACATGAAGTAGGTTCCTTAGGTTTTCGATTGTGTTGACTTAGTTTGATTTTTTTACACCTGCAAGAACTTGCAAACCTGATATTTGATATTAATTTCAACTTGATGGTTTGACAGACGGATAATAGATGTTCTTATAAGTGTTCCAATTTTTCATCGAGGAATCGAACCCTAAAGACATAAAACTAATAATATTCAGTGTCATATTTCAAACATTACGCAACTACAAAAAGAAAACAGGGTAATGAGTGAAAAGCGGGTAAACGGCCGATTTCCTTCCGCCGCCAAATACAGGTCAACGCTACCGTCATCTACTAATACGGTGAGCTAATTTAAGCGTTAATTAAATATGGTATAGTTTGTCATTAACTCAGTTACCAGTATTACGTTATATTCGACCTCATTTTTTACGTGTAAGCCAAACGAAGAGGCAGGCGGATACCTAATGGTAAGTAGTCACCGCCAACTATGAACATTTGCAATACCTGAGAAGTCGCCAATGCTACGAAAGCTTTGAAGGGAACATGGGTAGTTAGGATGAGAAGGGTAAGAAGCGGCACCCTGGCTCTCAGGCGTACTACCGGAACACGACAAGTCGCTATTCACATTGTCAGTATTGAACCTATTTGCATTGCAGCTCATTCTGGAAACTCCTTATTCGTTAATACCCTATTCTAATTAAGACTTATTCGTATAAAAACCTACATAACATTTCATATAGTACGTAATATCAAACCTACAGTAGTAGTATATCCAGTGGGCAATAACTTATTAATGTTGAGGTCAAGAGACAGCTTTCTTTAATTTATCATAATTGTCTTTCACTTTTCGTCACGATATTCGAAATGGAAACCATACGACAGACGCCAGCAGGTCGTCCAGTTCGCCCAGTGACACACTTTCTTCTGATATAATTAAATTTTATCAATATAAGAACGCAATCAACGCGTTCATATTTCACGAGCCCGTATTTGTGTTGCTTTAATGTTTGTGGTGTAAGAGCCCACGACCGCCAGAGCTACCTTATAATATCAAACCATTCTTTACCGCCACTTCTTTTATACTATTATGCATCTTAGGCACCTTCAATCTCGAAGTAACTGGTTGGTGTTTTAAAAAAAGATCATAGAAATTAAAATTTATGGCAGTAAACATCATTTGGCAATCCTGAGGGGTTACTACCAGTTTTCAGTCTTAGTCTTCAGTCTTTGAATCCTTTGCTGGCCAAAGCTCTCCTCTGATTGGCGTCGTACACAGTCCTGCCGTGTTTATAAAATGCATGTCTGGCTGTTATATGCTTGTTTAGGTTTAAAATAGATATGTCAGTGTTTTAGAACAAATATCCATTGTACATTAAGGCCTGACAGCCCTTGTCTTGACTGACTTCAAAATAAAGGAGGAGTATAACGCCGCCAACGACAACTTGAAAAAATGGAAAAAAAGAGAAACAGGAAATCGATGGATTTGAACTATACTGGATGGATGGAAAGCATCCACATATTTTGTTTTCTAATCAAATTACATCTATAATGTACCTAATTACGTAGTACAATGTTTCATACTATAAAGTAGGTATAACGGTCGCGGGCTCTTGTACTATTCCAAACGTTTGCTCTACATTCCGATGACATCTGTTTCATTCTGAATAATGATACTACTTTACTGCTACAGTATTGTAGAAAAATTGTAATGTAAAACAGCTTTTGTTGCGAAATTATAATTGCTTTTGTGGGTCATGAAAACATATTTTTCATCACACTAGTTGGGTCACTATTTTTAATAATGTTAATAATAATACGAATTTTTGGGATCCCGAAATAAGTATATGAATTCAAAATTCATCCTATTTCAATACTAATTTTAATTTCAATATTATCTCAAATATTAATAACATACTTTTTGTATCTTATTATATTAAGTGAGCAAGGTTTGTATATATATATATATATATATATATGTTTTGGGTTCTCAGAAACT
>DWNK01000059.1:0-16312 GCA_018250315.1 Hyalothyrus neleus pemphigargyra | reverse complement strand
AATATGTTCCGCTAAACTTAGATTAATGTACATAAATATATTATTAAAACACTTACGAGCGTCAAAAATTATAATGCAGTCGTTCGTAGTCATAGATAAACGAATAAAATTTTACATTATGGTTATCGGGCGACGCGCGGAATACTCAATGAAGTGCAATGACATCAACATCGGAAACCTCAGTCAAGTCGCCACTTTGCATGCTCCGTTGACATATTGAACATCGAACATAATCGTTATATTCATAGACTTACTATGTCTATGGTCATAATTTACGTTGTTTCTGAAAACTAGAACCTAAACTTTTGTATAAAAATCTTTTATCGGTTGACAGAACGTCTCTAAAACTTATTATAATGATTTCCACTTTTTACTTTTATTATTTTAAAAATAGTGAACCGATAATTTTTTTGGTGTAAATATTCCTCTCATATTGAAAAGGCAGTTATGGAATTTTACAAGGATTCCTCCTCGTGATTTATTTCGGAGGTATAGCAAGTAATAATTTTTATCAAATATGTACACATGCCGATAATGAAAAAATAAAAGCACGTGCCAAGGATAATTCTTTTTTTCGCAGTGCACTTAAAATTACTTAATATTTTGATTTTATAAATATATAGATATATAAATCAAAATATTATGTTTTACATCCAAAATGCAGACTAATCATAGTTTCTCATTAATTAATTACAGTTTCTATTGGTAAAATACGTCATTATATATATTACGTGATGGAAAGCTCTTAACAATTAGTTTTTTTTAATAAAAAAAAAGAAATATCAACGATCAACAATCCAAACAACATTATCATACATTTTCTATTAATAACTGACATTATCATTGTTTCATTGTTAACAGGCAAGAGTAGGAGGGTGGAGTACCTACTATAATACAATTTGATAAAAAAATCATATTGAATACCAAATACTTAGTAATGCTAGGTTTGTATTATTTTACGTAGGATCTCTGTTATACGTATATGTATGCAATTGACCACAATATCATCCGATATCATGTTATATGTGGTCTAAGATGATTCATAATTAAGATGCTATGATTTTTAGCGGATTTGCTCGCTTTGAAATATTATAATCGTCGAAGTTTGTATAGATGTTTGTTAATTGTTATATTGATATTTGGCATACAGATAATTTATAAGGTGACTTTACTGTGATACTTTTATATCCCGGTGACATTTCACATGAGGACTAACATGAAATGCCGGGTATTCTTTAATCTAAATATACAGTTCACAGTATAAGATTTGGAAGTCAACATTTTAAGAATTAATGTTATATGTAACTACCAAGAAGCGAACAGGAAAAACGTTTGATACCACATTTCAGCTTACAGTAAACTTCATTGGGGATATCCGGTACATGGATGATTTTTCCCCGAAATAAAACCCCGTTTATCGACTAACTCTGTTAATCCATTGCCGTGATCAAACAAAAGCTGTACTTAAAATATTGAGTATAGATTTGATTTGGCTAGAAATTAAATGAATTTTTAATCAAAATTAGGAACTATTTTGATTGACAATTGACTTGGGTCGTTTACCTTTTAGAAAAATGCAGATTAGATCGGCACTCTGTGTAGGTAAATTAAAGAGAAAATCGGGAAGTGAACGAAAAAAGTAGAGACTTTAGAATCGTAGTCAACATACTCTGATGACGATCTTGATGCCTACTCTGCTAATACGAAACGGTAAACTCGTGACTGCTGTTAACTAATAACGTTTATTCACCTGACTAAAGTGTTATCCGAAAGGAGCGCGTATTAGGAAATAGCTTAAGTCAAAACTTCAGCTTACATATTATCAGAAAATTCCCCACGTTTCAGAGCACACCATGTGTTATTAGAGGTGGGTACTTCATAGCCCATGAATTTGTCGAGAGAATTGTATATTCATAACAGTAATAACATATTTTTGCAAAGTAATCTACTGTTGAAATAACACGGATTTCCGTAAAGTGACAATTATACTATGTACTAACGAAAATACACCAGACCCTTATAAAGGACCGAGTTCGAATCCACGGTAGACAACCTTCAGACGACCCGTCACGACTTTTGAGGAAGCGCACAAAACTATCCTAAACACAAAAGACCTATTATATATTTTCTTGAGCTTGATGTTCAAATAATGAATAATTTATGCAGATTTGGATAACGTTACAATATTAATTTATGCCACACGAAACCATAATTCTTTTTTTACGTTTATTGTTATCAAAGTTTGTAAAAACTCGACAAGACCTTAATTTTACAAAAGGAATTTTATGTTGCCCTTGTTCTGATGTAAGAAACTCGTTCGGCATTTCGCCTAGTATTTTCAGTCTAGATCTTAAATTTAAGACCTAAGTCGCCGTTCCTACAATTACCAGGAGAACATAAACGCTCGGCACTCGCAAGCACTAGACTCGATCGCTACATACTTGTATCCTTTTACAAGTCTATATCGTCCAACTAAATATTATGTAACTAAACTTTCTTTGGGCGACCATTTAACCGTTTATCCCACGGTGTACATTTCAATGATGACCAATTATCATCTGTGTTCTAGTCATTTGTTCTATTCCATTTGACGAATCGCCTGGCCTATTTGAATCGGCATAGGCGACAATTCGTAAGCTTAACGGTTACGCAAACGGTCATTTCGTGAAGCATTGTTTTACGACAGAATGCCCTAATTTCGCTAAATGACGTACTAACTGCTACTGGATTGAGCATGTCGGATTGGGATCCATTTCACAATTAGTACTATTTTTGTTACCGTATATCATAAATCTACTTTATTCATTTAAGACTTACGAAGAGGCATGCTACCTGATGGTAAATAGTCACTGGCGTCTATAGACACTTGCAATACCAGAGGACTCGCTAATGCAACGCCTTTATAAGAGAGCTTCCTTGGCGCCTTTTTTGAAGAGCCTCATATTTTAGCGGATTTAGGTAATTTCAAAATTGTAACTTTGCGATTCACTATGTCTAATTTAATTTCAATCACAACAGGTTGCAAAAATATCTATCGATATTATTAAAATATTATGTACAAAGATAAATTGTAGCAAATTTCATATAGAAACTTATGTTGTTGTTGCCCGCAGGTCTAATGACGACTTTTTATTTATTATATTCAACTTGTTAACAATAAGAATATAAATGCTATAACGTATTATCAAAAAGCATATTATAATAATTTCGACAGTTTTCCTGAAAATTATAAAAATATTTTTTTAATGAATTTTTGGGGTCGATGAGCAATTTCATGCTACGGTCGATGAGACCACTATCACGTTTAATTTTCGAATTATGGCAAGAAACGCGCGAAATTTAAACAAGATCATACTAGCTTCCATAATAGATCGGCGTTCGTAAAAATCTGAATAAGAATAAGAATTGATTTAGTTGAAATTAAAATGAAATAAAAACCGACACAATATCGACGTCAAGCAAATATTTAAAAAAGGAATAATAACACGAATTAAGATCTAGTCCTTTTTTTGAAGTCGGTTTAAAAGTCTTGCATTTTTTTTTAAGTTATCATCAGTATAATTATTGTGATACATATGATTCAGTACTTATAATGGACTAATAAGTAATGACGAGAACGCAGTATCTAATCTCCTTTTTTATTTTTCTTCGTCTCTGTCGCCTAAGTTTGGCTCCTGCGTGTACTGAGCTCACCCGATCTTTTTAATACCCGTCTGGAGGCAAGAACAAAATAAAAATTACCAAACGGGACCGCTGAACAAAAAACAAACAGAGAGAGCGAAATTTCAAAGAAATCCCGTGCGCAATCCTAACGCTACTGTTCGCAAAAACTACATAATGGCACCGCGCCCGGAGGAAACAATGCTGTATCCCAATGACACAGATTCTAAAACGTATTGATTATTAAAACTGGGCTTTTCTGCTCTTATCTAAATCTGCTAACCGTTTAATTATACGAGCAAAACCGGCAATGAATTTATGCATGAACTGCCAGGGAATTTTTACTGTAAAAGACAGGACGCGGTGTAAAAGGAACAATAGTTTTAGTTTAATCTCGTCTCGTCTTTTTTCGTCCCTCAGGATCCAGTTCGTGTGCGGCAGCTTAGCCCTCTTCCCGACCGATTCCCGCTTCCCTCCCCACCGATGCCCTCTTCACCGGCTTGAATGACGTGCGCACCAATTTGCGAGGGTTTTTTGAACTCTTTTGCAACTCTACTAAATCATGCCATTATTGTAATTTTTTTAAATTCGTCACCATCAACCCATTATTGTCCCTCTGTTGAGCACAGGTCTATCCTCAGAATAAGAAGGCTTATTGGGAGACTTCACATATATCTTTTTTGAGAACATTTTTGTAAGAATTCCAGTAAGTTTCTTCACTATGCTTTCCTTCACCGTATAGCTATTGTTATAATACATATTATGTATATATGTAAAAAAAATACAACCATCAAGGGATTGCCTTGCTCTGACTTATTCTTGACTCACACAACCCGACCATCCATACTATACCTACCATCTCACTATGTGGATGTCTCAAATGGTACGGTTTTCAGATGGGTTCACCCAGTTCTGAATTAGAAGACTTGATATCTCGATTGAAAATATTCAGATTACGTTATATTGTGGCAGTGATTCTAATACGAATAAGCTTCGTAAAATCAAGAAATTAATTTTCTGAAGATAATTAAATTTTACTAATCGTATTTTTATATCTGATATTATTTTTTTAAAAAATGTAGTATAATAGCCGCCTAACACTATAATAACTACAATTAATTCGATTGAAGCAAACGCCTGATGCTTACTTATCTTTATCGTGATTCATTCCAATAGGATTAAGATACGCCGACCTTTCGTTACTGTTTCGTTACAGAGCTGGTACATCAAACATTAGTGGGATGAATATTAAATAAAGTAATAGAAATTAAAATTTCAAAAAGATTCTAGCATTTAGCTAATTAGCTTTATTCTATTGAATTAAGACAAGATATTTTGATACAATTTTAAATGCGACGGGACATTTGAATTTACAAACCTTTAACCTAATTTTTTCACTCAATTAGATATATATATAAATCAAATATCTTTAGCCTGAAAGTTTCTATAATGCCTGAAAGTTTCTATCTAGTATCTAAGGTACTGAATTTAATATGCTGTAATTAACTACACAACTCTGGCCTTTAAATGAAAAAAAAAACCTTAATAATTATACTGTTTAATAAATTGCTTTCAAACTTGAATACATTTTGTATATCCGTATAAATTTTCCAATAAACATTGGGAATATTCATTCTCAAAACATTTCTTGTTATGCCTAATGCATTAAATGAACAACCCTTCCAGAGTTGTTATTAAAACTTATTAAATATTTTGTTTCGAAACTCGTAGTCTGTTACTGGATTTTTTTTTATTTTAAATAAGTATAAATCACATGATAAAATTATTTTCAAATATAAATAGAAAAAACGCCGGGTAAATATTTATCTCGGGGTCAATATAATTATTATAACATTAAAGAAATGAAATAGAAATATTTTGTAACAAAAATAACAATTATGTTGGTACAAGAAATAATGATGTTATTACATCATTATATCTTGTACCGTTGTAATCAGCAATAAAATGTAGAAAAATAAATACCTTAAGCTAAAAGTCCCCATCTCTATAGCTGCATGCCCGATAACAGTCTATAAATCCGCAATTAATAACACACAGCAACACCACAGGAGCGGCAACACAGTTCGAAAAAAAATATGAGTTCGAAAATGGAATTAGGTTTTTAAATTTCCCGCACAAACGCAGCGTCGAATCGTGTAGGCACGGTTCGCGCAGGCGCGCCGGCTGATAGTGGACTGACGGACGGAGTCCCCGCTGTACGCAGTCCACAGCCTCCGGCGCACGACCCCACGCCCCACCACTCCATTGATGAAAACAGCTCAATGGGCGAGCTTTGGCGTGAGCTTTGCCGTCAGCGTTTTGCTGAACGTTCAGACCTTGCTTACGTATTCAATTTTCTTTCCATTTCTCGCGTTTCGGCTGACTTAAGAAATGCTTTATATTCATAAAGCGAGAATATTGCGAATGAATGCTCCATTTCCGTGGCTCATTACGTGTCACTGGACTGGAAACTTAAAGTTTGTGCGGTCTATATTTATGTAGTAGTAGTATATAGTGCATCGCTGATGTTTAGGTGTTTTATAGTAGGTACAAAAATATCAAAGCATTTCAGTTCATTCAGAGTGGTACAATCTTACTCAGAGACAGGCATGGATCTGGTAAGGCGCATATCTGGGCCGTGGTGTTCCTGATGATTAAGGCAGAACCCACCGCAGTGTCCCTTTGAAAAAATTACAGATTATGGGTATTTTCTCTTTAATGGAGAAGTCTTTCTTTCAGCAGGACTGTAGGCTGTTGGTGACTATGATGATGCCTACAAATTAATCTCAGATGAGCTGATATTCATTTTATTATATTTCATCGTCGCTTCTTAGAATATGTAGCATTAGACGATAGTGTAACATGCTGACAAGTGCGTAATGGTAAACTTCATACATCATTGGAAACATGTACGAGTATGACTGTTATAATCGCAATAGCTTGCAATGTGGATCACATTCATTGTCAAAGAATGTGATAGACATTTCAAAACCAAACATGCGCGTCTGGATTTCTTATCCTGGGATAAGTGACCGCATTCTTAATCTCTAGGATGGCTTTGTTGTATTCCAGAAATATTATATTAAAATCATAATAAATAAAGAGTAGGTATCCCATTAGTCTACTCGCTACTTTAACTACACATATCGTTTACATCCGGGATTATATCCTAAACTGAAATAATTATCTCGTTGTATTTTATACAGTGGGTATAACGTTCATTCCTAGTGACAAGACTGAAATGTAACACATTACCCACATAAATGTTATAAAATCTTCTGAATCTTCGTTGTAGAATAAGGCAGTCTGTAGGCAAGTGTAAAATGGTCCCATTTTTAGTTAAATGTGTTAATCACACACATCACATCACATTGATAATGTGGTGTTCCTCAAGGGTCCGTGCTGTCACTAACACTGTTCGTCGTGCATATCTATGTCATATTGGAGTAAGCTAGCCAAATTCATTGTTGGGCAGATGGAAGTACAGAATATGTCAGTTACACGGACCGTGCGAATATCTAAATACTACCCAAAAACAAGGAAGCATGAAATAACTTGAGTCCGAGATCAGTTAGGTTGGATCGGCTGTGTTGAGTTGAATTCAATAAAGACACAAATCTGCGCTTTATTTATTAATTACAACATTTATTAATTAACCTTGGAGTATGGTGCATGAATGTGGTGGGAATGTGGTTAATATTGGAACAAGCATTGAAATCTCGTTTGAGTTACAATGCCGAAATCATCTGGAATACGAAATTGGTATCGAAAAACCTGAAACTGATCTTTACTCTCTACCACTCCTTTTAACCTCTATTGCGATGGAAAAACCCAAAATCCTTCTGTAGTCCTCTAAACTAGTCCAGAAGGTTTGTCTGACCATGGTCTACCTATAACATTATTTCTAGGCACTGTTTTATAAGCAAAGATTAAAATAAGGATAGATGTAGATAAAAATGGTAGGATAAAGGCAGATACCTCCAGCTGGGAAAATTTTCGTAAACTCTTATCAATTGTTTAATCGTATGGAATTGGTTAGTTAAATATATTATTTACATTGACAAATATAAGTATAAAAAATAAGCGTATATCAGCTTTATTATTTATTCTATTTATATTTTATTCTGTCATACAGGTTCTCCTAGTACGGACTCCAGTATCTCATAAGGGAATGTAGAGCAAATGTGTGAATCAAAACTTGTTTTTTAAATATATATTATTACTTTGTAACGCATCCTTGTACCCTTTGAAGAGAACAATAAATAATATAAATAAAACATCATAATATATAATATTCTACAACAAAATACTTATTAACATTAGATACTTACGGCGCCACCACCGACAAAACTTTTACCATAGCGACTGTGTGTAGGCCGAAAAATGCAATCCCCATCCAGTGCGAATGGTAAAACTTTGCTAAACTGCCAATAAAAATGCATCGCGTCTCGTTAAATTGACCAATTTAATGCCAGATTCGCTTGGTTTGATTGGTAGTCATAAATCCACATCTAATCAGACAATCAAATTGTATCGTGTGGATGGGAATGATGGGATATACATGTTCCGGGGTCCAAGAGACATAGTTGGCAAAATTTCGCAACCCACCGCTTATCTAGGCTAGCCGCGGAAGCCACACTTTGCGCAACGCATGCCGAGCGTGGGCGTATCGTGTCCATCCTGTAAAATATTACGTACAGCGTAGTAAATCAGTAGTTTTTGATAAAAATATAATTCATTAAATTTTAGATTATGCAATAGTAGATTACGTTAATTATTATTGTTAAATTAAAGGTTACTATGCTGGTTAGTATGGTTGATAGCCTAGCGGTGATAGCTTAGTGGTTGAGAACGAAAACTTCAAATATGCATATTTGAAGCTTTCGTTCTATCTTATCGTTGCTTCCGCGGTGTATGAATGAATTTTAAATCATTAATAGAAATTACGACACAACATTATGTCTTCACTCTTTAATCACATCCTCTTGATTAGAAGTCCATAATGTTTAGCTAACCTGCTACTTAATAAGTGATTGAAAGAATGAAACGAAAGGTAAATTTACAAACGTCTTCTATGCATTTATGTTTTCCTAGTATCCAATGAATGATCCCCGGCACCGGCGGACCGATAAATAACAAATAACAATCCCTTCCCGCTTTATGATTGCCGAGAGTGACAAAGTAGTTCAGTAGTATCACTTACCTTGCCATTAAGAAATTATAGATGTAAGGGACGATTTTTTTTAACAGACTTCAAATTCTTCTTCAGGAGGTTATCAATTCAGTGCGATTTTTTTTTAATGTATGTTACTTCAGAACTTCGCCATTGATGTAAAAATTCGTCATTGGCTCCCATTTAAACGTAGAGTACCAGGGGTACCCGTCGTTTTAGATTTTTTTTCACTACGTTCAAGTGGGTACCAAGTACCAGATATGGTGTGCAATAAAGAGTTTTTGTTGTTGTTGTTATTTCCGCAATTGACAAATAAAATACTAGACAGACCAACGGAGTGTGAGACCAAATATATTAACTGGGTTATTGCTTCATCTATTACTCCATGTGACCTGACTGGCTACGACAAACTTCGTCTTCTGTCGATGTATCCTCAAGGCCTCTGGGTTCTCAAAGCATTGCTGCTTCCTGTGAGCTCGGTGTCAAGGTGTCATGAGCTCGGTGACTCGCACGTTGTCCTGAAAAGCGTGGACATTCCCTGAAAATTTCCTTTCAAATGCATTAGCGACCCCTCTGGTGTTAAAAATGTTCATGCAACGGTGACTTCTTACCATCAGGAATCTCGCCTGCCTCTCGTTAGGCTTGCACATAAAAATCAAATAAGTTATTATTACAGAATGAAACTTTTCACTGTATTCTCTCCGTAGTAACAACTCTATTTGTATGTACGCGCACAAAGGCAACATAAACCCAACCTAAGGTTAAGGTGTCAGTTAATTTGCAATATTTGTTACCTATTTCTTGGGAAACATTTTGATAGTGTACTAACTTAGTATTTATTATGAATTATACCTAAGTATCAGTTAAGCAAATTCTAATGGGAAGATCCCACTGCGTGACCAGACTGGCTAGCGATCCTCACATTGACAATAATAGGGTTCTGTTGGCACCCTTTGAATACGGAACCCTAAAAGGAAATTATTCCAGATTGCAAACACTGCGCTACTAGCAGAATTGATAGGTGTGGCCGCGGTGCCTCCGCCTACGATCCACGCAGAACTTAAGTTAAACTAACTTTAACATCAAATCTAGATTGAAGAGCTTTTAGGATATTGAGCGAAGACTAGTTTCCTACAGTAAGAATACTCTGTAGCAAACAAATTTTTAGCAAAAGAAAACAGTGTACGTCATAATTTTAGGAAACCAATATCAAAACAATCATCGTTTAAAGCTACACTGCGGGCCGAAAAAAGTATACATTCCCGACGGACCAAAAATGTATCGGCTGGCGTATTCCCATCGAAAATCGAATAGTACTCAATAGCCCTTGAGTCGATGAGCAAGATTCGGTATCGACCAAATAATGTAGACACATTCCATTCATAGCCACCCCTCTTTCTATACCCAGCTTAGTTAGAACGCAGATCAGTGGGGTAGTTCAAGCAACATTGGCAAACTCGAGAAAAAACAGTTCATTTACCACCTGAATTTCTAGGGCTGCTTTTTTATTTTTCGCCCAGTTTCGCGTGGCCGCTAGTGTAATAGATTTTTTGTTGGAAAAATTCAATATCCGGGTATTGGTGTGCTAGCTTCATTTAGGATAACTGGCTAAATTGAGAATTTTGCGTTAGAGGCTCTTTCGTGGCCATCTCAATTGAGAGCTCTGTTATATGTATTTATTTGGTTAGTGTTCTTGATCGTTTGTGTCCCAATTGCTGGCGCTAAGCGCCCACCGTGTGAGCTGACTGGCTAGCGACCACCCTCATGCCGAAGTCTAGACTTGTCATGGTCCGATATTGCGCGTGAGAGCCAGATTTTCTCTTCTCATTCTTCCCATCCTATTGCGATACCTCTGATGGTGTGCCTTCGGGGCCTATGAGTTCTCAAAGCGTTGCTGCTTCCTGTGAGCTTGTCTTGTAGTGCGTGGACATGCATCGTAAATCCCATCTTTCTTTTCATAGACGGCGAGCATTGGCGACTCCTTTGGCGTTGCAAATGTTCATAGGTGGCGGTGACTACTTGCCATCACGTACTCCGCCTGCCTCATCGTTCGGCTTAAACATAAAAAAAATGCTCGGTCATTACCTAAAAACGATAGTTAGGTGTATGACGTCGATAAAATGCCGGCAAAAGACATGACTCCTATAAATCTTTTCTTATTCAAAACCATACTCCAAATAACTAAATAATCTTAGACTTCAGAGACCCCAGTTCCCGGCCACACACGTACGAACATTTATTCTATGACCAGTGTTAAAATGCAATTTCGTATGCAAATGGCACCTCGGAGTGCAGTGCGCGAAGGAATTACATTGCATTATGAAACTTATGGCTTGGTGTTAGAGTTCAGATTGGATTGCGGGATCGTAATGCGCTATTCGTAACGGAATTAGGAGGGTACCCGCAAATGACTGTTTCCGTCTTCTGAATAGTTCGTTCGGATCTGAATGTAGTATTTTATTATAACTTTAATACAATTTTCATCAACCTATTATTGTTCTGCTGTTACAGTTTTGTTACAGCTTTACAACTGCCTTTTTTTCCTGATGGTAAGTAGTCACCGCCGCCTACGAACATTTGCAACACCAGAGGAGTCGTTAATGCTCGCCAGTTTTAAAGAGAAAAGGGACGGGATGGGATATAAAGGATGGGTAGGGTGGGAAGAGGGCCTCTGGCTCTCAGGCGCACTACCGGAACACGACGAGTCGCTATTGACGGTAGCCTCCGGTTTGAGGGTGGTCGCTAGCCAGTCAAGTCACATGATGGGACCTTACCACCAGCAAATGCCTTGAGAATAAAAACGTCACCCAAGTATGTTTTGGTAAAATTCACAAACGTTTTTCTTCTCCGATAACGCTAAAGATAAGTTAGTTTTCAAAAGTTTCATAATATTTTGAAAAATCGAGACGCGTGCCTGAGATTCAAATTCGGGTCTTCCTCGGAATCTCGCTAACCGAAACACGAAGATTTCTTCGGCATATTGTGAAGGTGATAACTTCTCGGTGGAATCATAAAATTGCCTACAAAACTTCATTTGATGAGCGTTACGATTTTATTGTACCTAACCTCGGACTTTGAATGTCATCGTGTCATCTATGCTCTTATTATCATGTATGTATAGGTAAAGGCATTAGTAGGACTTAAATTAGACCTTTATTTGAACGCTAAACTGGGGTCAGAACCTAACTATAAATAAAATGAAAATAATGTATAATACTACATTACAGATATAAAAAAATCAAATAACTTTTCTAGCATTTGTGGATTAATCGAATAAAACATATGCGACCGATACCTATTTTAACTTAGATAAACTAAGTTCAAAAACCTTGTTCTACACCTACGATCTAGATAATATTAATGGTCCATTGTTCCCACAACGAACTCATTAGCAATGCTAATTAGTTAACGGAAAACTCATGCGTTTGGTAGCATTACTATGGGTATGGTCCCTATGGGATGCAGGTACAAAGTTTATTATAGAGAACATGCTAATATTAAGGGTCCCGGTAGTGATACTGCCAAGAGGATTCTTTTATAGAAGCAAAATATTGCGGTACTTTTAATTTTTTTATGTATAAGCCGAACGAAGAGAAAAATAAACTTTAACTTTGAAGGATGGGGTTTGTTTCAATTTCACACTCTCGCAAGTGAATCGAAACCTATAAGGTAGGCACTTTCCGTTGACCGCAAACTTGGCAAGAAGCAAGGTCTTATAGCACCAGAAAAGCTGAAAACAGTAAATTAGTAGTTACACGATGAATACAATATTTTTGTTTACTTATGTACTTAGCTTGACCCGCACTTGACATTTTTTTTCCGAATATTCTCTCCTCTCTAGGATTCACTAGATGGTGATGGGTGACACGACTACTTACATTGACACATATAACTCATTACCAAATACACAATTACAGACATTCATAAGATACTTAGTCTGTTTTTCCTGAGTGAGCCACTTTTTTATCAATATATTGTTTCGGTTAAGTACTCTTATCTTAATATCTAATATAACGTTCTCTTTTATTTCCAGAATATTCTCTCTTCCAAACGCTAGTCCGCGCGCCATTTGTCTAGTGGCCGCTCCTCCGCCATCAATCACGAACATCACGAGGTTTTTGCTTGATTGACGTATCGCTACGTCTGTTTGGCTAGCGTTTGTGCATTCGGCTATGTTACGTATTCTATCTACGAGTATATTGATTTTTCTCTTTCAGCATCGTTTTAACTTTACACAATAGGGTTTTTTCTTATACGTTGAATTTATCTTAACCAACTTTTTATCATTTGATCCTGTCTCTATGCTTATGAAGTCAATAACGTCAATATTATTATCAATAACGTTTTCGGTCTTTATAATATCTCGGTTATAGCTGCAGTAAGTACAAGAAGCCTACTCATGAATTAATGCTAATGATAATAGATCATTAGCATTTGATCATTAGTTAATGATAATAGATCATTAGCATTTGCATGCTACAAATTTGCATAAAAAATTAAGTGAACGTGATTCTCTAGGTCATCGGTGACACAAATATTTACATACATACACAGGGAATACAATATTACATATTATATCAATAGGTTAGTTTTTTTCTGAGTCAGCCACTTTTTATCAGTGCATTGTTTAATGTAGTTTCAGTTATGTACTCATTATTATCTAATATAACGTTTTCTCTCATTTCCAGAACATTCTCTCTTCCCCACGCTCGCTAGTCTACGCGCCATTTGTCTAGTGGCCGCTCCTCCGCCATCAATCACTAACATCACGAGGTTTTTGCTTGATTGACGTATTGCTACGTTTGTCCGGCTAGCATTTGTGCATTCTATTTTTAGTACGATATGTATGTGATTCTTCTCTTCTTTCATTATTTCGATTCCGTACCTAAATAATGCCAACGAAACTCAATTGCTTAGACTCAGCTGTCTGTAATATCTGTTAGTTTTTGAGCCCTGATAGAGGTACTTTTAAAATATTATTAGATTATGTACTTCTATCGCCGCAAAAATTGAGTTAATTAAAGGGTGTTCCCGTAAAAGAAATATGATTTACTGCGTTTTGGCTTCATTTTAATAGTGGCAATACATCCAAAACAAATTATGTAGTGTTAGTATACAGTGGTACGGAAATTTATTTTAGATCTACACAAACATATCACAGTTGAACCTAAAACGCACTGTTGTTACTTCCGATTATGGAGATAGTCGCCTCTCATGTTTATCTTTCCACCCAATCGAAACACAAGTTACGGCGTACATTTCACATACCCAAAGAAGCATTAAATAAATTAGGAATTTTAACTAAAATACCGCGACATATTTTATTTTACTGAAATTAAGCACAAAATTGTTGTTTGCAGAGCTCAGATAATTTTCAACAATGCATACACGAAATTTACAGTAAATGTTGCCAGCATAAAATTATATACTTGCCACTTGACTATGGCAACACTGAAACGGTATGATTTTAAACGCAACGTTTATTTTAGTTGTGTAACCAATTTCACTGAGCTTCATAGTCGGCTTTAAAATTCAATATGAAATGTTTTAACATTTTAGTAGGAGGTGGCAACATTTTGGAAAGTAGAACACTCTCTGGTTTATGGCATCCCCGTTAGTGTATAAACAATGTGTATTTTAAATATACTTTCGTACCAAGTAAATTTAAAGAATTTACGTCACATAAACTACACGCTTTAATAAAAAATAGCCAATGATCTACCTTAATAAATTAGCCTACCTAAAAGAAAAAAATAATAATAAAATACGACAAGTAAGTTGTACTTCTAGAGAATCAGAAAAATCACGCGGTTATCCATTCCTGTGATAGCAGTACCATAGCAGTTCGGCTCATCTCGGTAATGCTCAGGCGTTTTCGTCGACTGATACCTACGCCGCTACACTCATACTATTACCTCGATCACGCTTAAAATGAAACCGATTAGGATAAAGAGTACGACCACGCAGGTCAAGTACGGATTAGCAGACTTCGCGCACCACGAAAGCATTTTTGTGAAATTCACAAGTTTGTAAGATTATTCAGGATGCTTTCCTTCATGATAAAGAGATACAGTTATGTCGTAGTGCTTAAATGATTTACAAAAGTCGAAAAATATCCTCAAAGATTTTTAAGAACCATAGAAGCTCGGCTTTCGACCAGCCTCTGCTTATACTAAGGTTGTTAACAGTATATAATAAATCGGTAATTTGTCACAGGTATTTCTCAGGATATTCATCATCTTCTCTTTTTTACCTTTAATGTCACAAAGAGAAAGTTATATTATCCCTTATGATTTGTGTTTACATTTCTAGGCTACGATTTGTTGAAGTACATTTTTATAGGGCACGCAAGAGGAGAAGCTAGTGCATAAAGTGTCGAAATATTAATAACAGCAATGTCATTTGACATTTAGGTACCGGCGGACACAACAATGAATTTCCACAGGGACATTTACACGGAACTCGTAAAATCGGGAATAAAAATGTATTTATCAATACAACGAATGTGGACCATTTTATCGCGCGATAACACTTTTGTACGTCATTGTACATTCGAGTTAATGTGTCGTATTTTACAATTGAGAGAATTTCTGTAAACACAATGTACATATTATTTAGAAATCGTTTGTATTCGGTGACATATTGCTAAAATACAAGGGTGGAACAAAACTCAGTGATCACGAAACTTGATGATAATTTTTTTAACTGTATGAGATAATTATGTATTTTTTTTAATTAAGTAATAACCGCTACATCAACGTTGCCATACCATACATAAGTCAACATTGTATGTTCGTATGGATGGTTGGTTATCAGCAAAAAATCGCAGCTCAAAATGTATTAGGCAGATTTCACTAATTAAGTTTCAATATGTAATATTTTCTTGTGAGTGTGTCAATAATTTTGCCGAACATAAATTAATGACTTTTTTGCTTATCAATCTATGAGAATTTATAGTGAGAGTCTCAAAGGCTAGGTTATTAGAGTAAAAAAAACGGACTTCATTTATAAATAATCCCTTTATCATCAATTTAAAAATAGTATTTTTTTCATATTAAAAAAAAGTATTAGGTTCTAAGTCTAAATAAACCGCATAGATGTGGGTATAGGTGCCTCTCTGGTTGTATTATTCTCCCGAAAAATATAAAATTAATGTACATGTAAATGAATAGAGTTGATAATATGTAAAACCTGACAGAGTTTTTATTTCACTTTTTCTTTTTCAATTTATTTAAATTTCCATCCTAAGGAGAAGTGCAATTAATAAAAAGTAACGTAAGTTACTCAAAGCAATATTCTCAATCCCTTCTCAAAATCACATTAATATCGCTAAAAATGTTAAAAAATTTAGTTTGAATTACATTAAATCGATTTCAAAATAACAGATAAGTACTTATGTTTTATTATTACAATATTGTGATTTAATGCTTATAACATCACAAATATAAATTTATTTACTGAACAACGGATGAGACCGGT